>JAULKM010073977.1:0-11844 GCA_032355605.1 Rubia tinctorum
CCGTAATCGTGTCGTCAATCATATTACGTGTGAGGAATAGCCAATGTTGCAAACCATATTTGGCGGGTGTTTATCTAACAACTACAAGCATGGAAGAACACAAGAAAGTAAAACTATACATCGCTAGTACTTGGGGAATATTTGAGTAACATGTCCGGTAGTATATTTTGATCATAGATTCCATTACATTCAAGACATATAAACATGTCCTAATGCTTATAACACGTAGTGTGATCGATGGTCAACATTTCCCCATACCTGTCACGTAGTGTGCCATTGTAATTTTCCATTGGCACCACAATAGTAATTAGAGGAGTGCAACAATGGCCCTGCCTGCTGTGCATATCTGATTCTTCCCTGTACGATTATGTCCCTACACTACTACAGAACAGATTACATAGACACCGGTTTTTTTCTACATAGGCAGCGGTATTTGGCCAAACACTAGTGCCTATGTAGAAAAATAATGGTGCCTATGTACTTTTCCTGCAGTAGTGCGAGCAGTCCACTACGAATGCTTCTCCTTAAGTCTACAGAGGCAAATGGATCGACACCTTATCGTTTACTCTAAGGTTGTGAAATGCGCTAACCCTAGCTTGCTACTAAACTATCTCTATCTGCAACCCTTTGGGCTCAAATTCCAGCTAAGACTAGTGTAAGGTCGATCGTAACGTTGAATCGGCGACCAACATGTACACACTCATACTGTCCCGGACTATCATTACCCACATACATCTAGGTTTCAGTCCCTATGGTACATCAATAAATGTGTCAACATGAAAGTAGACTACAGTGTGTGCCAATCTTAGTGTAACAATCATGCAATTGACAAAAGTGTAATGAAGAAGCCAACATAATATTCATAAGCATAATAGGTGACCCGCCCCCTCCTGACATCATTAAACTCGAAAGGAGGACTTTTAGGGATCAAAGATAGAGATTTGTAATGTTACCCCCGTTCCTACTACTACACTACCAAGAATGGTAGATAGTGACAAGTATCGGGGTCGTCCACAGAGATGTTAGGAATCTAATAATTAACCTAATACACAACTGTGATCAGGTCGTCAATCTGACCACGTGTTAGGAACAATTTGTCTTGGTAAAACAAGCATTGGGGTGTTTGTGTAACTAACTACTAGCATGCAAATGATCACAAGAATAAATTATATGAACTAGCACTCGGAGAATATTTGCATAACATGGTTAATTTCATTTCGATCATCAATTTAATCACATAAAACTTTAAGCATATTATAGTTTTTATGATGCGTGGTCTGGTCGATGGTCAACACTTCCATATACCTGTTACATGAGATGTGCACACATTCTTCCATCGGCATCGCCTCCGTAATTAGGGAAGTGTAACGACAGTCCTGCCTTCCGTGCAGATCTGAGTCTCCACCGTGCTATTACGTCCCAGGCACTACACTACGAATGCTTCTCCCTAGGCCTAAAAAGTCAAAGGGAGTGAAGCACCTTATCGGTGGATCTAGGGTTGCAAAGCTAACCCGAGTTTGCTACTTAATCTATCTCTACTAGCTACCCTTCGGACCAAATCGTTGACTTATTAGTGCAATGTCGATCGTAACGTTAACAACGACAACCTACGTGGACACACCTATGTGGATCCGCACCCATCATTACCCCAAGCGCATTTAGGTTTCCCTCCCCGGGGGGTATCAATATTGTGACAATATGAAAGTAGACTTTGGTGCGTGCTTACTAAGTGTGACAATCATGAAAATCACAAACATTAAGAACAAGCCAACATAATACACAAATCACATAGAAATAGGTTAATCTAGGAAATATTACAAAATAAAAATGAATACATGAATACAAATATAATCCCTAAATTAAATCCCTACTCCCTAAGCATTGAACTCAAGTATTGCATTGCATTCAACACTTTTGGGCAAAAGAAAAATAAAGAGAAGAAAGAAAAATAAGCTAGAGAGAAGGAAGAGTGTTTTCCCTCTCTAACCTATTCTAAAAGATAAAAAGTGGTCAAAAACTTAAACTCTAGAAGACAAGGGTCCATATATAGTAGTAGAAGCCACAAACGACACGGGATGGCATATGGCACAGTACATGCAAGCCGAGACCCCTTCATGCTGGTGCAGACCGTTAGTCGTGGCACGGTCTGTGGCCTTGTTCCACCGTGGGCCATTGGTAATGGAATGAATCGTTTGCCTCATTCTGACACGGTCTATGTCAACTGGTGCGGCCCGTCGACGGGAGCTCCATTTTTTATCTTCTGATGCACATCTCATGTCATATGACACGGCCCATCGTCTGGAACCTCATTTCGCTCAGTATCTTGGCACGAGCCATGCCGTTCTTCATACCTTGTGGTCTGGTCTTGGCATTGGTGACTTGAAACAGCACGGACCGTATGAAACGGAACGGTCTGTGCCCATACTCAACCAATTTTTTGGAGTAGAACGAAGATATGACCATGGGAAGCAGAGATTTCCATGGTCCATGCTAGAGGCCTCTGGCATGGCCCGTGTTGCTTGGCCCACTTCCTCATCCGCTGCACATTAGTGTTAGAAATAAAAAACAAAGCATCTTCAACCACACTAGGAGAAACGTTCTCATCAGCAATTACATCATCACAAGGTTCATGCAAGCAAGATAGAACATGTAAGGTCTCTATATTAGGCAATACCTCATCACCATTGGAATCATCTTCCTTAACCAATGTCGATTCCTTAGCTAAGTTTTTGGGTTTAAGAGGCGGTCGAGGGGGTTTTAAGTCCTCACCACTTTTAGACCACTACAAGTTAGTAAGCATAGAAAAATAATCCACGATAGAAAGGTCATCACTAAGATCGTGCATAGCATAAGTATCATCAACATGGTCATCACAATTGAAGCTCAACACATGTTATTGATCATCAATCTCTTCAAGATCATCAAAGGGCTCATCTTCTTTAATCATGCAATAATTGACATGTTGAACAAATTCATCACATAGAGTTATGCAATTGCACATAAGAGAGAAAATAGGTGAATCATGCTTAGACTTATAAATCTCAAATCCCACGTTATTAATGTCATTCTCTATAGTTAGTGTCTCCAAATGAACATCTATCTTGGTCCTTGAAATTTTTAGAAAAGGTCTCCCAATAATATTGGGAGAGCTTCACCATTGTGCTCTACGTCAAGGGCATAGAAGTCAACTAGAAACACTAAATTGTCTACTCTAACCATGACATCCTACACTAAGCCTCTAGGACTAGCTTGGGAGTGATCGGCTAATTGGACAATTACCCTAGTTTCCTTAAGCTCACCTATGTTTAGGTTCTCATAAAGGCTATAAGGAATTACATTAATAGATGCATCCAAATCAATCATCGCATTTTCCACCAATTTTGCACATAAGAAAATAGGGATTGAAAACATTCAGAGGTCATCACATTTCCTAGGTAAGTTCCTATGAGCTAAAGTAGCTACACCTACTATTTTCAATTGACCTACTTTCTTAGTTAGTTTATTCCTCTTTTTAGTGCATGCATTTTTCAAGAATTTAGTATAAGAGGGAACATGCTCAATCACATCTAAGATATGAATGCTAACCTCGACCTTCTCGAAGATTTTGTGAACGTGTGCCTCATTGGTTGCCACATTCGGCCTTCTCCTAAGTGCACTAGGAAAAGGTGGTGGAGGGATAATCCTCACCTTGATGGTAGAGAGCTCCTTGGAGGGCTTCTCTTATACAACCATTTCACGCTCTTTGAAGTTGGCTTTGTTGCTTTCCACAATCAAATCATCTTCTTGCACAATCTCCTTTTCGAGCTAGCGCACCTTCTTCCTACTTCTTAACTTCAATGTACTAACATTTCTTGAATTTATATTGGGTTGGAAAGGTAACTTTTCCGACTCTCTAGCCTCTAGTCGGCTCACCGAAGTGGCAAGTTGTCCGATTTGGATTTCGAGATTCTTGATACTCGAACAAACCCTAGTCCCAAGATCCTCAATTTATCTCTTTCTTTTTTCTATGAACACATATTGTTTCTTTTCCAATTGAGCTATAGCATCCAAGATCTCCTCCCGATCCAACTTGTATAAGCGGTGTTATTGTAGGAAGGCCCATCTTCCCTTAGGTAGGGTTGAGGTTGTGGTTGTCCGCTCGGTTGTACTCTTGAGTTTCCTCCCCGTGCCAATAGAATTTGGAGTGATTTCTGTATCGATGATTGAAGATATTTGCATAGGGGTCTTGACTATCTCCGACTTGGTTCACTCAAAACCCTTTTGTTGCCCCTACCAAATTGTTGCCAATTTCAACCATTGAAGTCCAACTCTTTCACCTCTTCAAAATCTTCCACAACTTGTGGATAGGTGTGTTGGTAGGATGATCAAGACTACATATGCCACAAAAATTGACTTGATGGATTCTCCCCGTCATAAATTCCTTCATCATTGAGGCAAGTTCTTGAACTTGCTCTTCCAATTTGGGAGATTAAGCCGACTCATCCAATGTATTCACAGGGGATCTAGTGCCAAAATTTCCTTGTCTTGTTAGCCATTTCTTCAAACAACGTCATTGCATCGTTTGGACTCTTGTTGACTATTGAGTCATTGCATGCAACGTTAACCATCCTCATGTCCTCGTCGTAAAGCCCTTCAAATAAATAATACACCAAGTTGCATTCTTTGAATGGATGGTAAGGACAAATCGCAAATAATTTCTTAAACCTCTTCCGATACTCTTAAAGGGACTCATTCGCCATTTGGGATATGTTGGAAAGTTGCTTCTTGAGACCTGTGGACTTGGAAGCTGGACATGAGGATGGTTAATGCTGCATCTTTGGCAGTGGAGTCAAAATTTGATCCGCATCCCCTCGAGGTCGCCAATAAACAACCTTTTTACGGGATAAATACTAACCCAAGGAGAAGCTTCACAATGATAGAGATTTTTAATGTTGCTCATGTTCTTACTACTATACTACCCATTGGATAGATAGTCGCAAGATTGGGGTCATCCACAGAGATGCTAGGAATCTAAAAGCTAACTACACACAACCACAATTGGGTCGTTAATCCGATCATGTGTCAGGAATAACTAATGTTGCAAAAATAGGTTTTGGGGGATTTTTATCTAATAGCTACAGGCATGCAAGAACACAAAAAAAAGTAAAACTATATATCGCTAGCACTTGGGGAATATTTTCATAACATGACCGGTAGTATATTTCGATCCTAGATTCCATTACTGGTAGTCTCTGGCACAGATTGGTTGGCTGGCACGGCTCGTGTTGTTTTGCGTAGTCATTCCAGGTCTTCAAGAGTTGGACTTCGACTCCCTTCTTTTTCCTGCTTGATTCCATTTACTACCACGTTTTGACTTGTGGCTTTCTGTCTACTATCACCCTTGCAGATGGCATGCTAATATCTACTACTACCCTTGCGGATGACCTTCTACAAAATTACGTCATAGTGCTCATGAGCAACCTACTAACAAGATCACAAAAGAATATATAGGTGCTCGTGAGGACATAGTGTCCATTAGATCCAATTAAGTCTATAAATTTGGGATTTAGACAAGAAAACCAACAACGGTCATCTAAACCCTTTGTAATGTAAACCTAACTAAAACTAGCAATAAACCAACCAAAACATACTAACAAACATGTCAAATGCATTGGTTAACACATGTATATATGTACAAATCAAACCTCCCAGATTGTATCTGGAGGAAAAGCTCTGATAACAAAGTCAGTAAAAATGTTGGATATTAAGAATGTTTGGTTCTTTGATTTTGCTTCCATTTATAGGTTCAGTTTCCCTATATTCTCGACTGTTCGTGTCCACGTTAGGCTATGCCTATTTATTTGATATCATGAGCCACGATCTCTAAATCATGGTTGTTACGATGCGTTATACAAGGTTACTCCATGTGAGGCTTGTGATCTTTTTGATGTTGTTCGAAGATGGCTCATGTGAGGTGTTTCCTCAGTTTATACTCTTGCTTTTCTGTGTACTTACCTATCCTATACCATTACTTATTTGTGTTTTCAGTAAGATTCTTCTTCCCTCATATATAATTTCTAAATATCTTCTAAAACTGTTTAGTATAAAACCTTATAACTTCATGTTGAAAATAGACATTAAATCATAAAATGGTGAAATTTAATGAAATTTGAGCTGATGGAAGGTTTGGGAAATAGGAAAGAAAGCCGAAGATCTTAAATTGGCACGTGAATTTACCCAAATACCTTATAATACGAATTCAACACATTTTTTTAATTACGTTAAACCTGTGGATTTTCAGTCTTTTGTCTTAAAATTGCACTTGAGTCCCTGATCTTTCCAAAGATTATGGAAACACCGTTTTTCAAGAGATAGACTCTAGTAGTCCTAGCAAAATTGACATAATACAAGTAAGTGGATCGATCAAATATCCCCTTTGTAAAATTTAAATTGAAAAAATAAAAATTCATTTCTTATCATTCGATAAGTGGAAAAAAGATCTTTAAAGGTTGGTTTCAGGAAAGGAAGCTCGGATGAAAGTGTTGACGGAGAAATTAAGAGAGAATGTTAGAGGAAAACTTAAGTTATTCTTCTCAAACAATTATAACTTTATTTTGAAAGTTGTCTGCTAACCGCATCTGCAAACCTCTTACTCTATGGGATTTCAGTGTAAACGTATCATGATTATTAACCAAATTATAAAAATACCAACTTTTACTACTCCCTCCATTCCTCTATGTATGACACACTTTTAATTTTCAAATTCGTAAGAGTTGTCGATTTCGATCAACTCTCAAACTAGGAACACTCAAAATCGATAGTTGTGCGTTATCTCGATCGAAGCAAGAAAATGAGACCAATAAAAAATGATTTCACTAATTAATGTGTTATCACTTAGGTTAACTATTATTCTGGCAAACCCTTAACGTAGTCCTTCATTCTCCCAAAAAATCCTACTTTTCTTCAATTATTCTCATCTCCCCATTAGGGGAGATTGAGAACAATAATTTATATTAATTAATGTTTGTGTTATTCAATAGGTGTGTGATTTGCATCTACAAATTGTTTTTGTTCTTCTACATGATTGATTAGATCGTTGTGTTCACGATGATAAGTCAATTTAGTTGTTCACGTTGATATATTATTTTTGATTTGCTTGTATGGGTCATATTTTTATTATTAGTATACACCTTACCTAATCACGCGAAATTCAAAACAAAGATAATAACTAGAGCCTAGAAAACTAGATAAACAGATAACTCACCTAGAGAAGGAAGAACCTCGCATGTCTTCTGGCCACACGGAGTCCATGACCAAAATGATACCTCGCATCCAGCGACTCAGATAAGCGAACTTGAAAGGAAAAATGATTGGTACCCTTGATTATACCAAAGAAACAACGATATAGGAACAATATGGACCATGATTAATGAAGATCACGCTGATTACCAACTATAAATAGAGATTCTAAGCAACAAGACAGGTAATTGCAAATTTCCAGATGTTATTCATACATTGATCAAACACTGACTTAGGCATCGGAGATAGATCCTGGAGACTTGCCCAGGACCCTGTTATGCAATTTTCACAAAGATAGCATGGAGCATGACTCTGATTACAGATATTATATTGATCTGGAAGGAAACCCCCGCATCAGTTGTGCTGTCTGTGGGGATCAATTTTTCTTTTCAAGCCTTCATATATTATTTTTGGAGGAGGCCAGGTTTCATGCCAAATGGGGGAAAATAATACGCTCGAAAGTAGCTAAGCGTGATAAAAAAAGGAATATAACAAGCAGACATAATTATCATGATAAAACCAGCCACCATGAGACACAAAAATGATAGAAATAGTTATAGAACAAACTAGAAAGCCTCAAACATGCGGGATTGGACAAAACCGGACCCAGTCACATTGCATCAATATATTGCAACATTACATCGTCATAATTTTGGTACGTTTACATCTAGGTACATAAAATACAAAAATCTACCTCACGCAATGTAGAATTTCATTAATAAGGTATTGATAAGAATATTACAAGAAATGATGTAGATGTAAAAATCCAACTAGAAATTAAACAAAATTTTCCTTAGGCATAAATAAAAATGAAGTCTTAAACCAATTAAAAGAGCAATGCTCTTAAAAACATTTCACTTGCAATATGATATACATAAACCTCAAAAGATCTAAATAGAACTTAGAAAACCCTAGAGTAAACAAATTGAGTAGCAAACATATTGCTATATACATAGTAAAAAAAGTAGGAACCAAAACTGAGAGCCACCCACCCTTGGAAAAATTCCGTGGCCGCGACATATGCACCATAGAAAGCTATGGTAAAGACAAAGCTAGTCAAGTGTCTTTATCAACATGAAGCCTAGTTGTCCCCAAGAGCCAAGGCAAAGAAAGTTTAGACTTCTCCTCGCCTCAGTATTACTGGACTCTCGTTGAAATGAGGAGGAGCAATAAATGTAGAACACACATCCCCCAATTTGCTAATTCCAATCGCCGATCCTAAAAATAAAAGATGAAAATATTAGTTACATGTAATGAAGTTAAACAATACCTTTACAAGCTCATATGACCTTCCTTAGAAAATCCGTGAAGGTTACCCCATTCTACTTCATCGGCAGCGTAGATAATCCCTCTAAATAACCCATCCAAGATAGATTACCGATAAACCAATAAGATCTTTAGGGAAAGATACAACAACTACCAGAATCCCATATCATGTTTACTACTCACATTCACAACATGTTTAGTTATAACCCAACACACAAAGCACAACAACTAGAACGGATATAGAGAGTAACTCATCACAAAACACGCACACACAAACTACAATTGGGTAAAACACCTGATACAATTATCCTTTTATAGAGATAAATTGTGCATAGGAAAAAGGAACAATATTATGATAGCCCCTAGAAATTCGTGAATTTACATCTATCCACGTCTATCCAACCCCTTTATTTAAGCCTTGAAAAATAGAAAAGTTAGCATTGCCTCTATAATAGGGATTAGTCAGTCCACAAATAATTTTAACTGAATCGGGCACACACTTAAACAACAATCACACGCATTCACAAAGCATATCACTGAGTAAACCTCAGAGACACATACTCCACGGGTCCATTCATGAACACCAAACTAACACGCACAAGGATGACAAAAAGAAAACTATGGCTTTGCACAACCTTGGTAAATCACAAGCTTAGCGACACAAGCATATAATTGAATTTGTTTTTGTTAAAATGCACTCTCAAACACACCATAGAGGAGAGATTGTAGCTTTGCATACACACAGAAAATCACCAGCCTCGCGAAAACAAACCAAACCTCAACCCGCTATTTTCACAACACACACAAATAAAAAAACACACACATCACACACATGCAGAAATGGGATTGTGTCTTCCATACGCCATGAATATCACCATCCTCGCGACACAAACAATATTCCGCTCTACTTTCCACACACAAATCACACACGTCATGACACACACCAAACACATTCAATCACAAACACAACACAGTTTTTGAATCCCAACCCACAAATAAAAACAAGTGGCGATCCAGTAAATAAACACTTAGAATACCTAAGCTTACAATTCTTAGACCACTATAGAAACATAATACTTCTTACGCCCCGATAACTATGGATTCCAAGATAGAAACAAATACAAACATCATTTCCTTCGAAAACTATAAACGCACAACATACCTCTAAATAATCCAACCTGGTATGACTTTGAGGTATAACTTATAGTTCAAGTATTTTGCATTTTTTACCTACTAGGAAATACCAGTTTCTCTCTTAAATCGCTTAGCACGAGCACTATATTACCTATCCTGGTGCTAGCCACCACACAATTAAGATTTAAACATCCAATTCAAACAGGAATAGGCCTCAGGGTATCAATGGTTATTAAAAACTCATTCAAGTTTTAGAAAATGAGAAAACTCCAAATCACACACATCACTTCAGACAGCCCAATCCATGATTTACACACCAGTCATAACCATAAGACCAAACAAACATAACTGCCACCAACTTTTGGGTACAACTCACAAGTAGGTTATTTGGAACGAATCATCAATCCATAAAATTAAGACTTACAAAGCTAAATGTATAGAACTTGGTTTACAACACAAAAACAACCCTCACAATATTAAACCTCTACGAGACAAGGATACTACACATAGCTCGACAACTAAACAGTGTAACCCCTGAATCTATCAATAAGCACACAAGTTAGAAAAAATCATTCATGTAATATTACCAAAACCCCTTCTGATGATTTAGTATATCTCACTAGCAGTAGTAAAGGATTTACAAACCTACTAACTTTTCTTAAACAACCAAGATAAGCAAATACTTAGCTTAGAGATTGCACTCCATATAGTTTTAACCATTTCCACCATAATAACAATAAATTTAAGCACCTATATCAATTAAATCATGCCTCATAGATCCACAAAGTGTCATACGACATCCTTACCTCTAGGAACAATACAAAAAATATTAAGGTTTTAGCATATTTAGCAATCAACTTATTATATTTCAACCGTCTCCACCATAATAGCAATCAATTTATTCGGAATTTAAGCAGCTCGATCAATTAATTAAAATGTAATAAGATCATGACTTGTAAGACCACGAGGTTTCATCTGTCATCCTTACATTTAAGAACTAACCCATAAACATTACGGTCTTAGCATATTTAGACTAGATAGCACATATGCAAAGGAACCCATATATACAAAGTCCAACCCATATATTTAGCCTGCAGGCTCTGGGCTCCGACGCTGGCCTTCGCCTCCAGGCTCTAGGCCCGCCTCTAGCCTCGCCTCCGCCTATGGGCTCCAGCCTCTGACGCACAACCCACCGCCTCCAAGCTTCAGCATCCTCTGCCGATTAAATAGTTTTTTGTGAAGTCATAGACGGTGGAGATGACACCGCCAGTCGCTTAACACCACTCGCTGGAGATTGCTTCTTCCGCATCTCTGTCAAGAGCCTCGCCGAAGATGGTGCTTGTATTGCTGTTTTTTGGTGTTAATTTGTATTGTTGTTTGTATGACTTTTTCCGGGTTGCTGTTGTATGACGTTTGTATTGCTGTTCTGGATTTTCTGAGATCAGGGTTTTCGCTGCCGAAAACCGATTGGTTTCTGGCATTTATTTTTTAGAAAGTAAAAGAGTTTTCGAGTTCATAAACAGTTTTTGGTCCTATTAAAGAAAGTTATTTGAACCGCCTTATTTTTTTATTGATTAAAAGCGATGTCATTAAAGGCGGTTCTAAAGTGCCTTTAATTTGCCAATAGAACCGCCTTTAATAGGCCTCTCCTACACTAGTGAGTATTGGATATGAATGGCAGTGGAGTGGATTTTGGTGGAGATCTGCCCCACATACGCCCTAAAGGGGAGGGTATAAGTGTGGGTTGGTCATGATTATTAATTTATATCCACCCCCGCTCCGCCCTGCCCCACTATACCCTCTATGTACACACTAGTTTATTATATAATAAACCAATATTTATCCTTGATGCACATGTTTTACTTATAATATTTTCATTTAAATATTATTGAACTTATAATATTTAAATTATTATTTTAAAGTAAAATTTTAGGTGTTTGGAGATATAGATGAGGTGAGTATAATAGATTTGGAGTGGGTATGGAAACCCAAATGAGTGATGAGGCGGGGTGAATTTTAGATAATACCTAATGGGGCGAAAGTGGATATTGATGTTGTACCCGCCATGGAAGACAGAACGAGCATTAGTGTAAAATTTTTAGGTATGCATAAATATGGAGAGATCATAATCCGTACCCGCCCCACCCCCTCACCCCCCACCCCTCC
>JAULKM010073988.1:0-11843 GCA_032355605.1 Rubia tinctorum
CCTTATAAATACTTAGTTGAAGGAAAGCGTACTGCTTGCTATGGGAATATTCTTTGCAAATGATGATCTGAATGATACTATTGTTGTCTTAAGATATATTTAGACCAGGATGTGGTAGTACAGTTACTTAAGCGGACTTCATTACCTAGTATAGTCGGGATGACCAGATGCCCTTCACCTATTGTGGGTTTTCTTTTAACTTTTGTTTTCTTTGGCTAGTTGCTGTGGATATGTAGTTGTGATGGATATGTACCTGTTGTGGTTTTTCTTTTAGCTTTTGTTTTCGTTGTGAAGGGTTATTTTGCTTGGTCTTTGATGGATGATTTTGAATGGCAGTTTGGTTATACAAAGCGTTTTGGTTTGATTCACGTCGACTACAACAATAGCCTCATCCATCTGCTTATTTGATAGTTATGTTAATCACATTGATTATTAATTTTGTATTATAAATTTTTTATATTTCTATATTATCAATTTTATGAAGTTAATATTATTATTACATTAACATCCTACTAAATTATTAATTTTAGGTCTAGAGAAAGGGCATTTTTTTAAATTCTTGAATATTTTTGGCACTGATTTTATAAAACCGGTGTTAACATGAAAAGCGATGCCCAAAAAATCTGGTGCTACATGTAGCACCGGTTTTTAAAAAACCGGTGAAATCTTTTCATCGCCTACTTGGGCACCGGTTTTTTGAACCCTAAAAAACTGGTGCTAGGGCAAAAAAACCCGGTTCTAGAGGTCCTGTCCTGTGATAGTGGAACTTCATTTGATTCCTTACAATGTGTACTAATTACATTAAAACTTCTATTTGTTTTCAAAAATGGGGGTAAAATTTTCCAATTTCAATTAAATAGATGCCATTAAAAGTCTTGTCGGCATAAAAACAACGCATGTATAGACATTGTATACTTTGTATAAAAATCATCCAAATGTTGTTGGTTTCATATACGAGAAGAACTCTCAAACACTTGAACAAAGGGCAATATAGGGGATAAATCCTACAAGTGCTCATAGCAATATTCTCCTACTATGGAACTTACAATTACAATAGTGTTTCTATTAGATTTACTAACAATCTCTAATACGATGAATCGATTATTAATATTTAAAGGTATATCATTTTCGAATTTCTTGAGTTCAGTATCAGCTTCATCTAAATCAAGTTCGTGCTAAAATATCTTGTGCAGTCCAATGTTCAATATTATGTGATTCCATACCACTTCAAGTTTAGATACAACTCCTGCAAAAAGCCATACACATTGGATATTAACAGTTTCAACATATAAGCAAGCAGGTACAATTTGTAATTCAAAACAAACAATAATCAACAATGATTATAAAAGTCAAACACAATAAAACTAACAAGTACATACTGGATAGTAAAAGATACAACATATAAGTAAATAAATGAAGTTCCTAATTCAAAATGAACAACCAACAAAAAATTTAAAAACATATTAAAACAGGTGCAATTCTTAATTCAAAATGGACAAACAACAACAAATTAAAATAAAAAGGCATACACAATACAACTAACTAGTACACAATGAATAATAATAGATGCAAAATATAAGTAAATGGATGCACCTCGTAATTCAAAACGAACAATCAACAACAAGTGGAAAAAAGGCCATTCACAGTACAACTAATGGGTATACGCTGGATCATAACGGGAGCAACATATAAGAAAACTAATGCACCTCGTAATTCAAAACGAACAATCAACAAGTTTGTTGTAATAACAATGGATACATCAAAACCAGATCTCAGAAACGCACACAACAATTCAAAACACTAGAAAGCAATGCCTATCTAACGCTCAACAAAAAGAAACACATACATACTAGATCTAAAAAAATAAACAACAATTGAGTAATAATCACCAATTGTACCATCAACATCTCGGCCAATTCGTTTTGCATGATCCATAACCTAGTGCAAATACAAAATAAAATCAATCGAAAACAAAAAATGCAGAAAATTCAAACTATAATACCTATACCTACAAAGATTCATAGAATCAAAAATTATTTTTGAACTAGAAGATTAAAAAAAAGCTACAAATCTGATAATCTTCAAGGAATTTTCTCTAAGAATTGAGATCGGAAAAAATGGAAATGCGAACTATTTCAAACCAACAACATTTTCTGTTTTGACAACTAAAATCAAATGATTCAAATAGCCCCGAACTATTTCAGTATCAACAATCAGATTATATGGTTGGATTCTAAGTTGCCTTAACCTTTCTTTTCCTAAATGTGACAGCTTGAACTATTTTTTCCATTACATTTCATTGTTTCAAACATCCCAACCTTTAGGAATAGAAGAATACCATCCAAGGTTTTTGAATCCCTCTTTAAAAAATATTCACAACTACATTAAGTAGACCATCTAAATTAGAACTAGGATTTTGATGCCTGTATTGACTATTAAAAACATTTTGATTCCTTTGCTTCCATATCTCCCATAAAATGCAAATTGAAAGTTTTATCGCCTCTTTGTTGTAAGGCAATTTAGTCCACTGTGAAAACCACTCAGTGATATCCACATCTAAATTAAATCTTAATGATGAAGCTCTCCATATTATTTTAGAATCCTCACATTTGAGAAAAGATGAGACTCGTCCTCATCATAAAGTGCACATCTGGTGCAAGTTTTCTTAGGTATGATGTTATTTCTAACCAGGTTTACTGCTGTTGATAAAGCTTTGTTCATCAACCTCCAGACAAAAAACACCAGTGTTTTTTGGTAGATTAAGGTTCCATATGAGATTCCAGAATTTGTTGAGATCCTAACTAGGTTGATAGACTGCCGAGTGGGATTGTTGATATGAATCCCTGCATGCTATATGGTAAGCCTTTTTCAGCGTATAATTTCCATCCTTATTAGGTCTCCATATTGGTACATCACTCTGATCTTGATCATCTGAAGTTTTGATTGCCAAAATATAAGGAACCATGGCAGCTGGAAAGATGCTTCTGATTAAAGGAGTTCTCCATTCCCTATCTTGTGTTATTAGATCACTCACTTTCAAGTCTGTATGAGTGACTAAAGTGGAATGAGAGTTCAGTGGGTTATGTGATTTGGGATCCATTGATCCTGGATTTCTATGTCATTCCTTGATACAACCTTCCAGGCCAAATTCTCCGTGACTAAATACCTTGCCCATAGAATAGACTTCCATCCCTAGGAGCCATTTCCTTTCCCAGTAACTTTTTTAAAAAATTGAATTCCTAGGATATTTTTCTTTGTAGACTCTACTTTGGAGACAACCCTCATTTCTTATTAAGTTCCATGCATGCTTTCCCATTAAAGCAATGTTCATTGCTTCCATTGATTTCATCCATAAGCCTCTATCTTGTTTGAACTTGCACAAAAAATCCCAGGTATTCCAATTTATCGACCTCCCATCCATCTCACCTCCCCAAATGAATTGAGCAACCATTTTATCTAGTTTCTCTAGGTTCTGTTTAGGGATTCTGAATATCCCCAAGGGATAGATAGCCACCAAACAAAGTACTTGATTTTCCATTGTAATTCTGCCTGGAAGTGACAATAGCTTTGACTTCCATGAGCTGAATCTCTGTTTAAACTTGTCTTCCAGTTTCCTGAAGACTTATATTTTATTTAAGGTAAAGCAGACATCCATTCCTAGATATTTACCTCTAAATTGCTTACCATGAATATTGAGAGTGTATCTAGCATACTGCCTCATGTTTTCAGGTGTGTTACGGTTGAACACGAGAGCACATTTCTGAAAATTAAGTCTTTGACCAGAGAACCTCGCATATAGATGCATGGTCGTTGCAACATTATTTTCAGCAAAATAGGTGCACTTAGCGGACAAAATACAATCATCTCCATACATAAGATGGCTGATTCTTGGACCTCCCCTAGAGATAGCCATTCCCAGGTTCAGGTTTGTTATGATTTTATGCTCCAACCATGATGACATGAATTGCTGATAAATTATAAAGAGGTAAGAATAAAGGGGGGAACCTTGTCTTAGACCTTTATTAGGGACATCAGATTCAAAAATGACCAAGAGACCCTATCATAAGATTTACTCATGTCAATCTTGATAATAATAAATCCTTTCCCTCTCTTTGACTTATTATTAACCATATAATTCATGATCTCAAGTGTAAGAAGAACTTTTTCAGTTATAGATCTTCCAGGCTAAAATCCATTTCGACTCTCAGAGATCAATGAATCGATATAACTCTTCAGCCTAGTTGACAATATCTTGGATAACTTTATATTTTACATTACATAGAGATATAGGTCTATAATATGAAGGAGAGTTTGGTACCTTAACCTTAAGTATTAGAACCACATGTGTCCTGTTCCATTGTTGAGGGATGGAGCCATAATTTATTATTTCGAGCACTACCTTTGTGAAGTCTTGACCTATTACTCTCCAATGAGTCTTGAGAAAACCAGCTGGAAAACCATCATCCCCCAGTGACTTCCAAGATTTCATTTTTTTATAGCTGACCACACTTCATGCTTAGTAATTGGAAGAGCTAGATCCTGCACTTGTTGTATTGATAATTTCTTGTCATTAATCATCATTTATTCTTTCCTTAGTGTATCTCCATGTATCATACGAGGATACCATTCTTGAATGACAAAAACACCTTTCACATGATCCACAATTGTGAAGAAAATATGAAACGGATTACTGATCCATTGCTGATTTGCAATATATATTCCCTGAATGGTGTTTGTGTTCTTTCTCTTTGTTGCCCACCTGTGGTACATAGTAGTGTTCTTCTCCCCAAACTTCAACCATGAAAGTTGTGCTCTCTGTTGCCAATAATCTGAAATCTTCAACTTGAGTTCCTTTATTTTCAATGAAAACTCCTGAATCTTCTTTGTGTTGATGTATAAGCCTTGACCTTTTTGCAAATTTTCCAATATCTTCTCCATTTTCTGGATGTTTTTCTATAGGTTCCCAAATGAAGTATTACTCCAATTATGAAAGTGTCTCAGAGTACAATTTAGCCTCGAAGTTATAATATCCTCCTCAATACTTGATGCTAATTCTAAACTTCCTGGATGTGAAACTATCTATGCTTTCTTCACAATCTCTTCTTAAACTGGAGAATTTGCCCAAAATGCTTCATATCGAACAAGCTTTTTTCTTGTGATTCCTACTTGGTTGAAGGTTGAGCAGTAAAGGACTATGGTTTGAGTTGTGAAACGGTAAATTGACAACTTTTGCTTCTGGGAAAATGCTTCTCAATCTTGGATCTCCAAATGCTCCATCCAACCTCTCCACAATGGTATCTGGTTACTTCCTCTTGTTGGACCAAGTATACCATAAGCCTTCATTCCTAACTTTCATGAGATTATGTTTATGAAGAAGAGAACTCAAACCAGGTTGATTGTTTAGAATTGGCACACCTCATATCTTATCTCTTTGTTCTAAGACCTGATTAAAATCCCCTACCAACAATAATGGAAACTTAATAAAATAATCCAAAAGAACTAAATCATTCCAAGCTACTTTCCTTTTCGACAAGATCGGATGGCCATACACTAAACCTAGACACCAAGATACCCTACTAGCATTGTTGATAAAAAAGGACAAAGTTCTTAGTTTTAGATAACATTTGTACTTCTAAAACATCATACCAAAGTACTGCAATCCCACCAGATTTTCCAATTGGATCCATATACTCTAACCTCTTAAAACTAGTGTTCTCCATCCACTTGTGAAGATGTTTCTATGGAGACATAGTTTCAAACATACAAAGGATGGTTGGTTTTTCCTGTTTCACCAGATGGAAAATTGTTTTGTTTGTAGAGGTGTTGTTAAAGACACTACAATTCAACAAAAGTATCCTCATGGTTGAGCGAGGAACTATTTTGGTATAGTTCTCGTGAAAACTTTGCCAGCTTCCTATCCACTTCCAGTAGAACCTTCAATCAAGTCCTTGTTGTTTTGCTGAAAACCTTCCTTGAGCAGCACTCTTCCTGCAAATATGATATTTCTCTTTATCTTATTAGTTTATGCTTCCCCCAACTGCTCCTGTTGATATGAATTTCAAGTATCTTGGAGATCTTGTCAACGGTAAGATTGCTATTGTGAAAAAGGAAATGGATTCTCTTCTTAAGGGGATGAAAGTTCCACTCTCTTTGTCCATGAGTATTAATGATATCATCAGTTTGCGATCTCGCCCTTTTCTTGAAAGCAATTCCATTGTCACTAAGCACGATAGGCTCAAACATGGTTTTCTTCCCTTCCATACCTCTCCAATCATAAGCCACTGGAGCCTTCTTGGCATAAGACATTTCCTTCAACATTCCAGAGTTTCCTCTCAAATCTGGATCATCTTTCTTGCCAACTTGTTGGTCCATGCATGATTTCCTGGGTGTTCTTAGTAACCAATCCCTTATTCCCACCTGACCTAGCTCCTTTCCTACTTGAAATAGTCCTATTCTTTATCTTGTTTTTCCAAATTGAACATTTGAAGAGATTTTTGTACTGAATCCCCGTCATAAGCCTTCCTGAATTGAGCCTGGACTTCTTCTTGTTCAAATATTTCTAAAATCTTCTACTCTTTGTCATCTCCATGTTGAAACCCTTGAAATTATTTCCAGTTGAAAGAAATACCCCTCCTTCTCATATTGGAAACATATCAAGTGTAAATCATGAGTCTCTACAAGTTTTGCATCTAGGTTCGACCAATTAACCAACTTGGATTCTTCATCACTTGGTACATGGTGCTGCTCCTCCATAAGTTCCTCAACCAATTCCTTAGAAAAAATAATGATGCCCCCATTATCTCATGTACTTGCTGAGCTATCACTCAAAGCAATCTGTAAGTTTAAATCCTCCAAGTTTGCATCTTCTGAATCAACCTGGTGATCCCCAGAATGCAGTAAGACTGAAGACATTGGCTTTACCCACAGATATATTCTCCTCAAAATCCACATTTAAATCCATAAAGCTCCCTCTTGCATGATGACCATTTGGTAGATGACCATTTAGAAACTCCTTATTATTTTGCTCTGGTTCAGGTTGTGGGAGAATGGCTGTTGGTTTCTACCAAAATAGGGATCAAAGGGGACCTCAAAGTGATTGTTTCCTCCTCCCCCGTTGTTTCCTGAACCTCTATTATTATTATTATTATTTCTTGAATTATTTCCCACAGGCTTGCTGGAGAAGATTATTATCCACCTCCATAGAAATCTAGGATCCTTCTTGCACCTCACTGTCTGGCATAAGGCTATATCTCTCCCAATTAATATCCATATAACCATCAAGTAACTTTGTGTTTCTCTTTGCCTGTCTATGAGAATGAGCCCTCAAAGAAGACGAGAACATGTCCTTGCTAGGATTATAAACAATGTCAGAACCTATAGCTGCATTATAATCCTGGATGTGGTTATCAATAAAGTTTTCTAATTGATCATCATCAACGATATGAAACCTTTAACAAGGATGCCCTATGACACCACATCTGCAAAAGAATTTATATAACCCCTCATATCTTATATCAAGCCAGACACGTTCCATTTGGCACATCAATATAAAAACTAGAAATAAGTGGTGCTCTAGGTACAACCCACATAGTAGCTTTTAGACACTTTAAATTTATTCAAGGCCAAACATTAATATCAACATCTACGATTTCACCTGCATGATTTCCAATCTTGATAGCCGACATTGGATCATAACATTTTGAAGGTATTCCATGGATATGGATTTGCACCTTAACTTTCTCAACTCCGAGCCTCCTCATCGAAATTCCTGCCCCCAACCGCCTTAGCGCAAGAAGCCCTCCAACCATCGAAAATGGGCTCCTGTGTAGCGCCACAAATGCTTCCTCTCTTGTATGGAATTTGATGACATAAAAGTTTTTGTAACGATGAAGAACGAACATCTTGATATGCCAGAAAGTGTTAAAGTACTCATTCGGTCTCTCAACACTGAAATCTCTGTCATCTAACCAGTAGGCCAACAAGCAATTTTGATCTATCTCAACTGATTATTCTATGTCTACTTGAGTGATTTTTAGAACTTCGACTCTCCTAGTAGTTCAAGGAATTGTAGCAAGATCTATGTTAGGAATCACTGGCTCCTTGAACTCCTCTGAGAAATCAGATCCCAGAGGAGTAAAGAAATTATCAGATAGCTGCAAAGAAGAAACACCACTCGTCTTTTGCTTCTTAATGTTTGATTTATATTGAGGAAATAAGTTCTGAAAGTTGGTTGATGAGTTTTGCGCATTGAATGAGCTTTTGTTTATAGGCTCATATAACCTCCTCCCCCTTTGCGTCTCCTTTCAGACGTCGGAACCTGCATCTAAAGACCCTTGCTTTTCTCATTAGCCATAATGCCTCTATTTATAGCCTAATTCAGATTTGAATAGCTCCATAATTATTAAAGCTTTTAGTTTTTCCATTTAAATTTCCCAATCCTCTGTAAGACTTGTCAGAAGCGTGCGAGCTAATATAATAAGTATACACCCAAAATTTTACTTCCCAATGCAACTCTTGAGCTGACCAAATAGAATTTAAAGCCTTGTAGAGAAATTCACCAATCCTTCTTTGAAAACTCCAAAAACCTAGATTATCTGAGTTTTGATCTTTTGCTTGAAATAGAAAAGAAACAACTCTCTTGCTTCTACCAATCAAAATACCCCAAAACCTATTATTCATCTGTTGAAACGTAATAAATCATGAGTTCCTAGTGCATGCTTTCAAAAATATATTCACTAGAAAGCCTTTCTTCTTTCCTAGCCTTTGGAATATTCTGATTTTCGTATTTGTTTTTATCTTGGAAAAAACCCTATGAGAGAAAAAAAGAAGAAGAAAATATGGGCCCAAAACACTCCCAAGAAAAATCCTACTCACCCATGCTTCCTCCATCGCCACCAACTCTGGTGGCCTCCCACCACCACTCAAGCACTCTCTTAGCCTTTACAAACCCTAAATTGACTCAAATCCTAGCCACCTGGTCTATTTCCAACACTCACACTCTACTTTCCTTTGCTCCCCTCGTCGTCCCACCTTCACCTTCTCGAGTTTCATAATGCTGAAGAAAGATTTGTGACCCCGTGGTCGGTTGCTACCCCATAGTCACGTGTTAGCCGCGATGAAGATCTCCGACGAAAGATAATGGGTGACGAGAATCACGATGGAGACACAACCCTTATGAAGAAAATTGAAATGAGCGTTGTGACGGAGATCGCCATGGTAGAACGAGAATCTCGATGAAGACACGACCCTGGTGACGGAAATCGCGATGGATCGGGGATGAGAGATGCTCTACCAACCGGATGTGGGAATCACGATGGTTTACTAGACAAAAGGCATAAGACGAAGCTTGACAGAGATTTCGCCAGACAGAGCTACTAGTCACAGCAGCAAGGATGGAGTTTTGGGAAAGATGGTGCCAGCCTGAGGTCGTTTTGGTTTACTTCTTTTTTGAAAGGTATTATTGTTTGTTTTCTTGATTTTCTTTCCTGATTTTCCTCTTATTTTCTTCTTCTTTTTTATGATTTTTAGTTTTATTTTAAAGGATTTTCTTGTTATAATGCAGCAAAATGGTGATTTAGAAAAGTGATATCGTTTTTTATGAGGTTTAGAGCTGAAAATCTCTACCGTTTAAGGATTTTGGGTGATATTTTATCCGGAAAAACTATTTGGCTACCGATCCAATCTCTAAGTTGGTTTATGAGAAAATCCTAGTCAAAAATCATTTTAATATTGACTTTTGGAAATTCCTTCCTAGGTATAGTAAATTTATAGTTTGGATGGTGCAGGATACCTTGATCAGTTTGGCTCGGTTAAGTAGTATCTAGACCAGTTTATTTCTATTTTTCAACTTGGTACGAGTTAGATATTTTTGTATGCGCAAATTAATCAATCAGAGTTTGTACGGTTGACATAACTTTACAGCAAGCATGCAACTTGTGATAAAGAAATGTCTACTCTATTGCTTGCTATTGTGAGTATTTTGAGTTGGGATGCTGACTCAAAGCGGTATTCTGTTAGGTAGATTACTCGATTTTTATAAATGGTTTTACAGTAGAGGAACACTACTTCATCGTACGACCTTTTGTTTTAGAACTTTATATTCACTACTTTTATGTAAATATACCAATATAACCCTACTACTTGATATAAGTCCCAATATAACCCTCGGATAATTTTTAGTGCAGATATAACTCTACCTAGTTGATGTAAGTGCCAATATAACCTTCAGATCCCATTTCCGGCGGACCACCGCTGGCCGCCGGATTTTCGCCGGATTTTCGTCGGACCACCGCCGAACCACTTATAGGGTTATATTGGCACTTACATCAACTAGGTAGGGTTATAGCTGCACTTTCAGTTATCAAAAGGTTATTTTGACACTTATGTCAAGTAGGTAGGGTTATAAAAGCACTTTTCTCTTAGGACTATCATCTATTAAGTTGTGTAAGGTTTTCTGGTCATTCAAACTGATATTAAAAAAACATGTTAGAATTCCTTGATATAAAATATAGTTGTAAAAAAGGAGCGAGAGAGTATGTCATACTCCTTTCGTCCCAGATTAAACTGTAGAGTTACTTCTTGACACTATTTTCTATCAAAATTTGATCGTCTATTTGAATAGATATATAAGCAAGAATATTATCGTATGTGATATTGTTGGATTCATCATAAAAACTAGTTTTCAAATACTAATTTTTATTTTCCATTATCAACGTAGTTAAATATATTAATGGTCAAACATATTTCTTAAATATTGTGAAAAATATATCTTACAATTTAGTCAGACACCGAGGGAGTACGCAAACATTAAATGGGTTGGTCTGTAAGCGTTCTTTCTTTTTTGTACTCCATCTGTCCCACCTAAATTTGCAGCAAGAGAAATTAAACCTTAAATTATTTTCCATGTAAAATGACTATACTACACTTTTGCTCAACTTCATCCCCAACCTATGTAAAACCCTCCCTCCTTATGCTTTTCCTTCAACCACCACCTGCATCTTTCTCCACCACCTAAACCCTCCATCCACTACCGCCACCTGCACCCTTCATTCCCCACAAATCCTCACCCTCTCGGTTTCGAACTCAAGAAACTCACCAAATTCTTTGATTTTCTTCGAGTACGAATTTCCACCGCGACCAGATTTGCTCCACCTGAGCACGGGGTTTCAAATTTTCTTCACCGAATTTTCTTTGAGTACGACGATGAGGAGAGCGGAGAGAACGACGGATATGGCGGAGAGATTGTTGTGATGGGGAACCCAAGGAGGGCGGCAAAGATGACAGAGAAGCCGGAAAGGAAAGTGGCGGTCGAGGAAACGGAGGAAAGTTCCTAGAAGGCGGAGATACGGTGGAGGAAATAGAAGGGGATTCCAGAAAATGTAGGAATTAAAAGTTCTTGGGCGGCAGATCTGTGTCCAGAAAATGGGTGATAAAATAGGTTCAAAAGAAGAATTGGGAAAGATGGAGTGCGGATTTTAGAGATAATAAAATCTCTAACATGATATTCACTTCTTTAAATGAGAAGAATGCAAATTTGTACGGGACATAAAAAAAAATGTAAATTTAGCTGGGACTAGGGAAAGTACTATTTAAACTTTATTTTTACACCGTACCTAACAATAATTGTGTATTAATGCATGGCGTGAACTATGCTTGTCTTTGTTTTTATATATTGTACTGTTTAATTTGTTACGGAAATCCTCGGTAGGGTCGGTTGCATGAGCAATAAGACCATGTACAATGGTCTAACCACTCCCAAACCACTCCTGTGGTTTCAGTTAATTAAATAATCAATCTCTCTCCTCCACCTCAGCAATTCAAACCACAACTAAAACACACTACTT
>JAULKM010074009.1:0-11841 GCA_032355605.1 Rubia tinctorum
GGTGGATTTCACCGAACTGCGTAACCAAGTTGTGTGTCTCGTGTTTATTTACTTTACATACTTGGTTAAGTTAGACTTTGTTGAAACATAAGATTATTAGTTAAGATAAAATGGTAAAACTTTAAGACACCTTTTATTAACTATATTTATTGCTAGCATCTTGGCCGAGAATGGTAGCTGCAATAATATTTTGAGACACTTCATCTCCCACATATTATTGCTCTATTCACTGCATCCAAGTAGGTATGAATGAAGTCGTATTCATTTCACCTCTCCTACAAGTTAGCTCATCATTTGCAGTGAGCCTTTGATCCCCTTTTCCCTGATTCTTATGATTATCAGAAACATGTTCCATGCAAGTTTTCTTTTGATATTTCTCATTCTGACAAAATGATTCCTGTATATCCTCTTCACTCCCTCCTCGTTCGGTATCTCCCAACCTTAATTTTTGAGAAACCACTACACTCTCTGATTCTTTGTCAACTTTTCCTTCCTGATCAGCATCGGTGGTTGACCCCATAGTTCTGGTAATTATAAACTCAAGACAAATCCACCTTCTTTTGATTATAATCTGGCCGACCCTCTTGATCCCAAACTATAGCTTTATCCCCATCCATTCCTTCCATCAACTGACTTGGTTCATATTGATTATTCTGACTCCCAATTCCATCCTTGTCCATATTCTGAGCTTCTACTTCCTGACTCATTTTCTTCTGATCCAAGGGTCTCCTTGAAAGCGTATCAGCAACAATGTTTGATTTTCATGTCTTGTACTGGATTTCAAAACTCAATCCTAGAAGTTCGGTAATCCATCTGTGTTGAATGGCACAATGTAGCTTCTGATCCAAAAGATATTTCAGGTTCTGGTGATCTGTTCTGATAATGAAACTGAAAAACCGGTTTTACCATTTTAACTAAACTATTATACTTATGTTTCAACGTATTCTATCTTGACCAAGTATGTAAAGTAAATCATGCACGAGACACACAACTTGGTTACGCAGTTCGGTGAAATCCACCTACGTTTGCGGAGCCTGACCCAGTT
Source organism: Rubia tinctorum (assembly GCA_032355605.1). Taxonomy (NCBI): domain Eukaryota; kingdom Viridiplantae; phylum Streptophyta; class Magnoliopsida; order Gentianales; family Rubiaceae; genus Rubia; species Rubia tinctorum. The sequence continues at coordinate 1,046 of JAULKM010074009.1, forward strand.
AAAAATAAATCCACTAATCAGAGATATAGTACAAAGTACAAAGTACAACATACAACTATACTTATCTTCTAATTACAATGTGTGAATTTTGCAAGCTCTTCTTGCTACCGATCCGCCTTGATCAGACTCCCACTTACCTCGAAACTTGTCGACGCTGGATCTCGTCCTCCCGAGAAATTAAGGTATACGTTCTGAACTTGATCAACAGGTCACGTATGTTGGAACATATAAAATCTGGCTCTTTGCAAAAGTTCTCGGTCGAACGTAAATATGAAGTACAGATTTTTCTCAATTAAATTTACACACCTTGCAGCCGTTAATGTCCTCTATTTATAGTCCATATGCAGATCGGAATGAACCATGATTATCTCCATAATATTGATATTCCTTATTTGCTTCTGAAACATTTCAAAATCCCATAAATAAAAGGATTTTTCTTATCTCAAATATCCCATAATATCTAATTCCATAATTATAGGGATTTTCCATAAAAAAATTATGTTTCTAAACGGCTAAATCAAATATTGCTAAAACTCCAAATTTCCATAAACTAATTTTGCCGCAATATTCTAGTTGCCAAATCCGAATGTCTTCAGTATGTTCCAACATGGAAATTCTGAAGTCTTGTGCGTGTATACTTCGTTCTCCATTTCAAATTCCGATTCTAATCAAATCCTTTGGAGATAAAAATTAGAATATATCGTCAATATCTTTTTCCATGGCCGAATATTTCAATTGCATAAATCTAATCAAATCTCATAAATATAGGAATTGATATATTCTCCAATCAAAACACCATGAACGAAAATACATCTTCTCGGATTACAACTCCACATTCCTTATATAACTAACATTCTTTCTTTGATGTTTCAACACAAACTATCCATATTTGCATAGTTTCCACAAATTGTCAATTATTAAAATCTGGACTTTACAGAAACTGTTTCCTACCAAATAATGACGCCCATAACCAATGCCAAAAACTCAATCCTACAAGCTTGGTAATCTATTTGTGTTGAATGTCGCTTTGCAGCTTATGATACAAAAGATATTTCAGACTTTGGTGGTCCGTTCTGATAATGAAACTGTTTCCTACCAAATAATGATGCCATTTTTCAGCTGCCATAACCAATGCCAAAAGCTCTTTTTCGTAGGTTGATAATCCTTTATTTCTTTTACAAAAAGCTTTACTTAAAAATGCAATAGACTTCCCTTCCTGTATTAATACTGCTCCCATTTCATTGTCGCACACATCCATTTCAACTATAAACGGTTATGAGAAATGAGGCATTCGCAATATAGGTGCAGAAGTGATTCTTTTCTTCAATCTTTCAAAAGTATCAGTAGCTTCTTGGCTCCAGTTGAAAGAATTTTTTATCAACAAATTATGCAGTGGCTTACAAATCACACCAAACTTCTCAATGAATCTCCTATAGTACCCTGCAAGGCCAAGAAACCGCCTTAGCTCTTTTAAGTTCTTTGATTGAGACCAATTAACTATACTCAAATTTTTTTGCTCATCCATTTCAACACCCTACTAAGATTTAATGTGCCCAAAATATTTACCATTCTTTGAGCAAACACACACTTAGAACCTTCAGCAAATAGCTGATTCAACCTTATTAGTTCTAGCACCTCCTTAACATGTAATATGTGATCCTCCATTGTCTTGCTATAAACCAGTGTGTCATCAAAGAAAACGAGTACAAATTTCCTCAAAAATGGTTGAAAACCTTTATTCATCAATGCTTGAAACGTTGTCGAGGAATTAGTGATCCCAAAAGGCATTACAAGAAACTCAAAGTGACTGTGATGTGTCTGAAACGCTATTTTCTGAACATCATCTTTATTTACTCTTATCTGATGATAATCTGATCTCAGATCTAACTTGGTAAAATAGGTAGCTCCATTCAACTCGTCCAGAAATTTGTCCACGCACCGACACCAGCTGCCACACGCTGCCGCTAATGAACTACATGCGCCGCCGCATCTTGCCACCAATCTGATATCATGATAAAATCTAATCATTGTAATTAATGGTGCATTGATATCACATCAATGACACATCTTATCAATGATGAGGATTGCAATATATAGAGTTACAACAAACCAAAGTCTAACAGAAATATGATTCTAAAATCTAAGGAAATTACCATATATCATCTAACCTACAATGCAACCTAATTCTATAAGGTAGCTACCATCTATAACCTTTCCCTACAAGGGAAATGATTTCTTATTTCCTTATCATGAGACAAAGGTGGCATAGGTACTGCGTTGTGGTTTGCTCAAGTAGCTCCAACGATTGCTTCAACTTGCAAATCCGCCAATACTTATGTGAACTACGACTCCTCTTCCCTTTGCTGGTGTTCTTGACTTTGTGAGGTTAGGGCTCCCAATCCCTCCTACCCAGGGTTCATCGCTGACCTCTAGTTGTCTGGAGGGTCTTACTGCCCCGATCTGGGATTCTTCCGCTATTGCGGTCATCGGGATCTGATCGACAGTCACCGCCTGAGGTCTGCCACCAGCGCTTTGAACTCCTAGGGGATCGACTCGCATCTTCTTTGTTTTCCTGACCTTTTTCCCCCGGTATAGAGATGGTACTTCTTCACCAGCGTTTGGGTTCTTGCCTTTCACTCGTTCACTTCTACGCAATGTGCTTGTCGTAGAAGCGGACACGAACAACAGAGCTCACAATCTGACTTGATGGTCCCACTGGGCATGCCAAATGATGCACCTAGGAACCACCGCTGATAAATCATGAACTTTCTTAATCGGGATCCAGAAGAAAACATTATGATGATAAAGTCAGATTCTTTCCCCCAAGTTAGGAATGGTTAAGTGAATACTGTTACCTTTTTCCTTATATATGCCAGCCTGATTGAAACATGTAAGATTAGGTAGGGCTGGGGTTTTATTTTCTTGTGAAGCAAGTACCACGGTTCCTCATTGGGCCGACCCAATGAGTATTAGCCAAGAAGTATTAACCCGAAGATAATTCTCTGAACTTGGGCCGGTAAAGGGTCACTCAGGCCCATTATTAATAGCACACTCTATCAGACCTTTTGGTGGACCCAAACCCCCAACCCTCACTGCATTGGCCTTTTAAAGAATCGACATTGGCTGATCCTCCAGAGATCACCCAACTCCACGATCATATGGATGATCGCTGAAGTATCACACTCTGATGCCTGCTAGTAGCTGACGCCCAACACCCTACTACCACCTATGCTTAACAAGTTTTAGACTTTCTAATAATAATAGAGAAATGACAGTTTAGGTGACAACTTTTAGGTGAAATTATATATTTCGTCCTTATTTTGCACCATATTCCTAAAAAGTTCCCAGATTATTACAAAATGTTTCTAATTGATTCCTTTATCGGACATAAACCTTTTAAATTAAGTTAACGAACTAGTCAAAAATCACTGAGATTTTTAAAATTACAGTTTAACAATTTTTGAGATTAAATTAATTATTTTCTTCAATTTTCTCATTTTCTAGTTTTTCTCCACTGCCTTCTCCATCATGTTTCGAACACCACCAATCCAATTATACTCATTGTCTCTTCTATCGTACTAATAGTGATAGTATCATCATAGAAAGGTCGGCCCAATATTAACTCACTTAAACCGGCTAATAGAATGTGGGAATAAATTGAGAACATTTTATAATAGTGTGGGATCATTTTGGAAACAATTTGCAAAAAGAGAAATAAAACCTGTAATTTCGTCTGAAATGTGGGTACCAAATCTGTCATTTTCTCAATCATAATATATACTTATCTGCACATTAGAACGCAATGCCCTAATTCATACGACATGATTTAAAAATACACATATTTTTATCACAATATTATAATTTGTCACGATATTTTAAAATTTTAAAATGATACATCTACTTATTCCTTAAAAGCCCTGTTCTTAAAGGCCATGTTCTCTGGAACTAATCTGAACTGATCCGATTTGATTTGAACAGAAATAAAAAATAAGTACGCTGAAAAATAGTAATGTATGACTAAATTGAGTTAAATTTAATCAGATTAAATTGACACTGAGTTGAAACAAATTGAATTGAATTGAAATGAACTGAACTGAACTGAGCTAAATGCAGATAGACTCCAAAAACATTGCTTACAATTATCAACACATTTCAAAGGAGGGAAAGAAGGCCTTAAGATGTCCGGCCTACATACGAAGCTTCACATCTAAATTGGGCCTGCAAAATTCTTCGGCTATCTTGGGCGGGCTTCACCCAGAATATCGTGGTCAACCCATTAGTCAACAACCATAACAATTCCTCCTATAAGTTCATTTTGTTATGAATAATGAAATGCTTATTAGCAATAATCTAGATTAGTGATAATTAATTATTTTACCATTCATTTACCTTAGGGGAATAATATGTAATTATCCCACATTTTCTACTATAAATACATCCTAAGAGGATGAAGAAAATTGCACCTCTCATTCTCACTTTCTCACTTCATCTCATCCTTATCTTCTCTCTTCATCTTATTCTCCATTCTCTGCTTCTTATTTTCAACATCAAATTCCTTATCACTTCCTTAATTAATTAGTGCAAAGTTACAGAAAATTACAACACGTTATCAACACGATCACTCTCCACCTTCATCAATTATCATCATGTCAAATCTTGTGAAACTCGAATTCAGTCCCCTTGAGATCAGTGGAAACAACTATATGTCATGGATTCTAGACGTTGAGATGCACTTGGAGTCAATGGACCTCATTGAAACAATCCAAGAAGGGAATGGTTCATTAAGGTCAGACATGGCAAGATCTTTAATCTTCCTTCGCCAACACCTTGATGAAAGCATGAAAAATGAATATATCACTGTGAGGGAACCAATTGAGTTGTGGAAAAATTTAAAAGAAATATTTGGTCACCAAAAGGATGTAATGCTCCACATTTACCGCGATCACTGGAACAATCTACGGTTCCAAGACTATAAGAAAGTCGGTGATTATAATTCTGCAATGTTCGGAATAGTATCCCGCTTGAATTTTTGTGGGGTTACAGTAACTGACACTGAAATGCTGGAAAATACTCTTTCTACTTTCCACGCATCAAATGTGACCTTACAACAACAATATCGTGTGCGGGGTTTTAAAAGATATTCTGAATTAATTGCTTGTCTCCTCATTGCGGAAAAGAATAATGAGTTGCTGATGAAAAATCATCAATCTCGCTCGACTGGCTCAAAAGCGTTTCTTGAAACATACGTTGTTAACTCCGACGAACCTGAACGCAAGAATTATTTTCAGGGTCGAGAAAGAGGCCGAGGTCGTGGTCGTAGTTACGGACGCGGTCGAGGTGGTTACAACCTGTCCTATAAGTCTGGTAACTACCATCACAAGAAGCAACAATATGAGAGGAACTATGAAAGTGCCCACAAAAGGGGAAAAGATGCAAGTTCATCAAAGGGCTTTGGAACCTCTTATTACAAATGTGGTAGTAAAGGGCATTGGTCAAGAGTTTGCAGAGTCTTGAAGCACTTATGTGAACTCTACCAGGAGTCCATTAAGGAAAAGGGGAAGGAGGCCAACTTCAATGAATCCACTCATCTCGAAGCATCCGATTTCAGTAATGATTTCAGTGACACAATTTGTGATTTCACTGAACAAGCGAATAGTGGAAACCAATTATGGAAATTGTATAAATATTATGGGGAATGAAGCAGAATGGTCTGATGTTTACATGTTTTATGTAAATATAGTAATAAATGAATTTTCTTTAAATGTTTGCTATTGTCTAAATAATTATCTTTCTTATCCAAAATTGTTTTTCTTTTAGTTAAAGTGGTGAAATGGATAAAGCTAATCGTGAAACCAACCAAAGGATTAAAAGTGAAGATATTTGCATACTCGATTGTGGAACAACGCACACTATATTAAAGGATAAAAGGTTCTTCTCAAAGATAAAACCAACACAAACCATTATAAATACAATATCAGGTCCAGTAGATCTGATTGAAGGAATTGGTGAGGAAAACTTTACATTGCCAATAGCACAATATTTACAATAAATAATGCCTTATTTTCGCCCAGATCCAAAAGAAACTTGTTGAGTTTCAATGATATACATTCTCATGGATTTGATACTCAGTCTGTAATTGAAGGTACCATGAAATATATGTTTCTCACAATGCATAAATCTGGAATGAAATACATACTAGAAAAACTACCAATGCTCAATACAGGATTGCATTACACACATATTAATGCAATTGAATCAAATACGGTAGTTATCAAACCCTCAGTATTTACCATATGGCATGACCGGTTGGGTCATCCCGGTTCAACTATGATGCGAAGAATTATTGAAAATACACATGGGCATCCATTGAAGGACCAGAAGATCCCTCAAGGACAAATTTTCCAATGTAAAGCTCTTCCCTTGGAAAGCTAATCATAAAACCTTCACCGGGAAAGGTTAAAACAGAAGCACATACGTTTCTTAAACGTATTCAAGGTGATATATGTGGACATATACATTCACCATGTGGACCATTTCGATACTTCTTGGTATTGATAGATGCCTCTAGCAAATGGTCACAAGTATATCTATTATCAACTCGAAATATGGAATTCGCTAAATTACTCGCTGAGATAATCAAATTGCGAGTTCAATTTCCAAATCACACAATCAAGAAAATCAGACTTGATAATGACGATGAATTCACATCCCAAACATTCGATGATTATTGTATGTCAGTTGGGATTGTTGTTGAGCATCTCGTTGCTCATGTACACACAAAAAATGATTTCACCGAATCACTAATCAAACGTCTCTAACTCAATTCTAGACTATTGATAATGAGAAAGATGCTCATACTTTAGTATGTGGTTAGACAATATTACATGCTGCAACATTGATTCACATCAGGCCAAGTACGTACCATAAATATTCCCCACTACAACTTGCGTCATGTCAAGAACCAAATATATCTCATCTAAGGACTTTTTGTTGTATTGTTTATGTGCCTATTGCACCACCTCAAAGAACAAATATGAGGCCACAGAGAAGTCTTGGCATTTGTGTAGGCTTTGAAAACCCATCTATTTAGATACCTTGAGCCTCAAACTGGAATAGTTGCACAACTCGTTTTGCTGATTGCCATTTTGATGAAGAAAATTTTCCAGCATTAGGGGCAGAAGAAAGAAAACAGCTAGAAAGGAAAATTACCTGATCTGTACCAACATTATTGCATCTTGATCCTTATACAAAAGAGTGTGATGGAAAAATTCAAATGATTTTGCATTTGCAAGATATAATAAATCAACTTCCTGATGCATTTACAGACAAAAAAAGTGACTGAATCTCACATGCAAGCTGAGAATTCTCCTGGTCAAATTGAAAACAAAGTCACTCATGAAATCATAACACGCCTGAAGCGTGGAAGTCCACTCAGTTCTAAAGATAAAAATCCTCGAAAAAGAAAAGGACTGGAGAAACAAGATGACCTCAAAATTGAGGAACGTATTCCTGTAAATATATAAAACGAGGAAAATCGAGAAATTTCAATTAATTATGCCAATACAGGTACTAGGTAAAATTGAAATGAGAAAATCGATGATGCATTCTCTTACAGATTGGCATGTGATGTTATGAATGAAAATAATGAAGATCCCGAACCACGGTCTGTTAACGAGCGTAAAAAAAAGCTCAAAGTCTTGGTCCTATAGTATTCACGCCTGTATATGTGAAACCCGTTGGATACAAATGAGTGTTTGTGCAAAAAAGGAATGAAAAAATGAAATTGCGATATACAAGGCACGCCTTGTTGCACAAGATTTTTCTTAAAGGCCCAGAATTAATTTTGAGGAAACTTATTCCCCTGTCATGGATAGAATTACATTCAGATTCCTTATCAGTCTAGTAGTTCATGAAATACTTAGTGTGCACCTTATGGATGTTGTTACTGAGTACTTATACGGATCGCTTGATGCTGAAATTTACATGAGGATACCTGAAGGATTCAAATGCATGAAGCATTAAGTTTAAAACGCAGAGAAAGATATTCAATCAAATTACAAAGATCTTTATATGGGTTAAAGTAATCTGGACGCATGTGGTACAACTGACTAAGCGAATATTTGTTACAAAAGGAGTATGTCAACGATCCTCGTTATCCTTTCATTTTCATCAAGAAAACAACATCAGGATATGTGATTATCGCTGTCTATATTGATGATTTGAATATCATTGGGATAAATGAAGAGATTTTGGAAGCAATCTCATACATAAAGAAAGAGTTCGAGATGAAAGACCTTGGAAAAACAAAATATTGTCTCGGTTTGCAAATTGAGCACTTGCAAAATGGGATACTTGTGCATCAATCAAATTACAAGAAAAAGATATTAAAGACATTCAATATGGATAAATCTATTCCATTGAGCACCCCAACGGTCGTCAGATCCATTAATTTGGATAAGGATCCATTTCGTCCATGTGAGAAATCTGAATATATTCTTGGTCCGAAAGTATCATATTTCAGCGCAATTGAAACTCTTATATATCTCGCTAATTGTGATCGACCTGATATAGCTTTTGCTATTAATTTATTAGCGAGATTCAGTTCATCTCCTACTAAAAGATACTGGAACAGAATCAAGCATGTGTTTCGTTACTTTCAAGGAACAATTGATCTGAGATTATTTTATCACAACAATGTGAAATTGGATTTGATTGGCTATGTAGATGTAGGTTACTTGTCAGATCCACACAAAGGGAGATCTCAAACTGGGTATGTGTTCAACTTCGGAGGGACTGCTATTTCTTGGCATTCCTAAAACCAAACACTCACATTCGCATCATCAAACCATGATAATGATATCGAATTACATAAAGAAAGCCAAGAGTGTGTGTGGTTGAGACCCATGACTCGACATATCAAAACCACAAGTGGTCTCCTATCAAATGATGATCCCATAACACTTTATGAAGATAATGACGCATGTGTTAATCAAATGAAGGAAGGATATATCAAAAGTGACAGAACAAAGCATATCTCTCCAAAGTTCTTTTCATTTCCTCAAGAGCTGAAAGAGAATAATGTTATTAACATTCAGTATGTTCGTTCTTGTGAGAACTCAGCAAATCTCTTCACAAAGACTCTTCCCACTTCAGTATTCAGGAAACATGTTCATGACATCAAGATGCGAAAATTATGAAATTTATGAAGAAATCACCCATGTCAACATGGGTGGATCTATACGTGGTTGTACTCTTTTTTCCTTACTTGGTTTTTATCTCACTAGATTTTTCCAAGCAAGGTTTTTAATGAGGCATCATGAACACGTAATTATTGTAATGAGCATTCCAGGGGGAGTATTATGAATAATGAAATACTCATTAGCAATAAGCTAGATTTGTATAATTAATTATTTCACTATTCATTTACCTTAGGGGAACACTATATAATTACCCCTTAAATTATCCTATAAATACCCCGTAAGAGGATGAAGAAAATTGCACCTCTCATTCTCACTTTCTCACTTTCTTACTTCATCTCATCCTTATCTTTTCTCTTCATCTTATTTTCCATTTTCTCCATCTTATTTTCTATATCAAGTTCCTTATCACTTCCTTAATTAATTAGTGCAAAATTTAGTTATTTTCACAACAGTAAGAAATATTTTCGTATCTCTTCCTTCTCCTTCTTCTCCTCCCAAGTTTCCTTTTTCAATTTTTCCTTCTGGGCATTCCTTCCCCCTTCCGTTTTTCTCCATTTCTTCTCTGTTTCTTCTCCACTTCAATGAATTCTCCAACATCCAATCCTTCGACCGACTAGCTGATTTCCAATCTCGTCATGAACAACGAAACCTATAAAAATAGAATAAATGATAATTCATGTATTCTCTGCATCAAATCGATTCAAACTACTAAATTTCAATTTTATTCCAACGAAATACAGTTTGAATTATTTCATCTCCCAACTTCAATCCCTTCCGAATCATATACGATAAGTAACAACGACAATTACAATTCTTATATAGTCCGGATTTGGAAATGAATGATACATCTGAAGCAATGAATATATGAATTCAACTGCTATGACCATGTAAAACACATGTAATGAACATTAGCAAAAACGAACTAAAATGACTGAAAATTTTCATATAGACTATTCATATGTTACCTTACAATACGTATCTTTTGTAAAACACGTATTTTTTTTAAAATGTGAATCTAAATTATGAAACTTTTCTTATGAGTTAGTGTGTAAGTTAAGTTATGAATCGTTGTTGTTTTGTAAAAACGTGCATATGTTAGCCAACAAGTAGTATATGTTATAGTACACTAAAAAGAAGAGGCTAAAATTAATAGTTTAAAATTGTCAGGTAAAGTATGCATTGATTACCTTAAAACTTGTAATGTTTAAATAAAAAAGCGCATTTCATTTAAAACTATTAATACCCTTTATGAATAGTGAAAATTTGTCAAGAGGTCACTAGTGAAGAACTCCCTAGTAAAGGCGGTTATAGAAGGCGGTTGGGAGGTCGTCGCAGTACCTCTCAAAGATGTAATTTTTTAAGCTCTTATTGCTTACTAACTACAACTAAATAGCTAGTGGTAAGTCGGGATCGTCCACAGAGACAGGAGATGTTCTCAAGTGATTGCTCATAAAATGATAAATACTATGCTAGATATATAGATATTCATATATATAAAAGCACATAAAGAGGGTGGGGGTTTGGGTTTTGTTTTTTTCTAAGTTAACAATTTAAAGACAAGTTAACCTAACAAAGCATACAATAACTAAAATGAGA
>JAULKM010074019.1:0-11841 GCA_032355605.1 Rubia tinctorum
GTAACGCGACTCACATCGATATCCAAGAAAGTTTTACCACAATCATCCAAGGTTGAATATACAGTTCCATTGGAATGGAGTATTACAGCAAGATACCCTAACACCGTGAGTGTTGATCTTTGACGCTATTGTGAAAATACTTGGTATTGTGATCCCAAGTTTCAGCCATGTAAAAAGATTCCTACCAGAACTGATATCATTCAAATTATTGGTGTCAATAAATTCAGCAAATTCATTGATCCCATTAACTGACTCTTGATATCTTCCCTGGTATTTCTGGATGGATTTAATTACGCTAAAATCCCCATCTAAGAGGCATGGCTCTGTCTCTACAGTTGAGATGCCTTGAATAGAATGGAATAGATCTTGTCTTTCCAGTCTGAGATGTTTGGCATATATAGGAAACAGGTGGAAAAGAGTTACAGATGATTCATCAGAAATTGTTATATGTGTAAATTGATCATGGGTTTGGATTGTTGACCCTTTAAAAAGACCTTTTATCATAATCCAAGTCCTTGAGTCAATAGATGAAAAGGCATGCTGAAATCCAAGCTGAATCCTATAATCCTCAAGTTTATCTAGGCTGTGCTTAGTTTCTATGCGTACTAGAATTGAGATTTTCCAGAACTGCAGATGATTCTTCAATCTGATGAACTTCAAGAGTTTGAAGTTGTTTGTCACCAATTTCCTTCTCAACTTGGGGATCAATCTATTCCAGGTCTAAGTTATTTCCTTGCGAGTGGAACATCCCCTGCAGTGAATTAAATTTGTTCTTTAGTACAAGACTAAAGCTTTTAAACTGATCAGTGAGTAATGCTCTGTCAAATTGAATAGGGATGGGCTCAGAAATTTCTCTGTATTCATATTTGTGCACGACATCATCCATTGTCTTCCAGTTGGAGTGGTTGCGCTTTTGGTGTCGAAGCTTTTCTTTCCCGTTTCTTTTGAGCTCCGGAGAGTTGTGTTGTACCTGCAAGAATTTGGGAGAACCAGCAGGCGAAGTATGTATAATTTGTCTTGCTAAACTATCTGTTTGTTCCAGGTTTTCTTTATTGGTAGTTCCATCTTCCAGAGCGAGGCTAAGTTCGATTGGTTGATCCTCTATGTGTGTAATACATGGCTTACATTCCAAGGACTTGGGACTTCCATTGACATTAGTGTTCTCTGCTTCCTTACTATCACCATCGTGCATTTCTTCTTCCCCACTAGATTCCTTACTGCTGGAAGATGGTCTTGTGTCTTCTGTGTGCCTACCTTATGTTTAGGCTTTACTTTATATGTATAACCAAACACACCTGCAGGATTTGTTCTAACCTCACTAGCTTCAATTTGAGTTTTCTTAGCAATCTGGTTAGCTTTAAACAGCTGCACAGGTTTGTTATTCAGCTTACATTCACCACTATTGTGACCAATTGTACAGTAACATGTGCAGTATAATGGGTGGTCTTCGTAGGTAATCTTGTATCACTTATTGTCATTAATCGAATCAATCCTTATTCTATGAGGGAAAGATGAGGTTAAATCCATTTCTACACATAGTATGATATTAGAAGGCCCGGTAGGATTTATAGTAGGTGGATCAGCAAGGATTAAATTCAATGTGAGGAATAGATAAGGGGTGAAAACAGTAAGCACGTGGGAATTCAATCGAAAGGCAAATAGGAATTGAGGGGTTATTCATGAACATCGAAATTTTTAGCCCATTTGAGTACCTTTATGATAGAGCCCCCAATGTTCCGATTTCTTTTGATCCAACAGCACTGAATATCCTCCCCGCGATCGAATTGAATGAAAACCTGATTCCGGTCCAGTGCTGGTATCGTTGCCGCTCTTTTAAACCATTTTTCCTGAGCTGCAATCTGATGTAATCCAGAGTCGGCCATCCACGGGGAAATTTTCTGACAATATGTTTGTTGAAAGGTTATGCAAGCTTATCAACTTCATCTTCTTGGTAGAACACTGCAATTTCGCCCTTGAAATTAGTTGTAGGGTTAAGTGAGATGTTTTTATCGAATGCAATCTTTCGGGGTTTGCTGGGATTTGGGAGTTTGGGTTACTAAGCATGTCCCTATATGAGATTTGGTTAGTTTGGAACTGAGAGTTTGGTTTTTTTTTTTGTGGATTCTGGTTCTCAGATGTGGTACTTTTTTCATCGAAGGGCGGTGGCGCCACCGACGAGATAGAAATTTGACATTATTGGTAATAAATGGATGTTATGGGCCACGTGTGTGGTTGTGAATAATTGATGATATTTTTATTATTTTGGATCAAGGTCGGGGAGGTGAGAGAAAACTTCATAGAGAGAGAAAATTTTCCAACATCATGTACTCCCTCCGTTCAAAAGAGTTTGGCACACTTTTTACCCCTTCTTCTCAAAACATGTTTGACCATTAATAATTTTTGTTACATATGTTAATATCATATAAAATTTTAATATTTGAAAAGTACATGCTACGAAGAATCCAACGATACCTCACATGATAATGTTACTACTTATATATTACATGAAATTTATGGTCAAACGTGCCTTAAAAAAATGGGATAAAAAAGAGTGTCAAACTCATTTGAATGGAGGGAGTATGTAACTTAACAAATACAGTGTATAAGTGAAAAAATACCGTAAATTGTTCATAATTTAAAGATAATCCACCATGAGACTTCCTCATACATATTATAGTAGTATATGCTTCCTCTTCTCCATTTTCTTTTGTATGTTTATCTAATGTGACATGCATTTTCGAGTTAACACAAAATTTGAACAGTTTTATAAAAATTATGTAGCTTTCCATTATTTGTATTTATTTTAATATCTAAATAACTAAATATATGATATGTTAATAATTTTTATTGGTTCAAATATGTAAATGAAATCTTATATCTTTGTTCTTTTAATATTATTTTATTAACCAAAATTAAATTATAATCTATATATTTATTTATTAATAATAAATGATTTGTATCCAATCTCTATCGAATTCTTAATTTATTTTTAAAAAATTGTGTACTTTTAGCTTTTATATTTATACATGTTCGATCTCATATAAGTTGCATATTTTTTTAGTAAAATTTCTCATTTCATATATATATTAAAAATATTTTTAAAAATTTAGAATTAAAAATTTTAAACATTTAATTTGTATTATAAAGAAGGGCCTAAAATTTTTGTTCACTCCGGGTATCAAATGGGTTTGGACCGACCCTGAATATGTTGAAAGTTTTATAGGAAATATATATCATAATTAATCAATAACTATACAATAAATTTTAGTAAAAATATTCATTTTCTTTTTTAAAAGGAATAGTACACCTATTCTTAGTTAGGAGTAAAATAGAACACCTGATTTTTTTCATTATTTTTTTATTAAATAAAATATAATTATGTTTTTAAATTGGATGAAAATAAATTATAATTTTATTTACTATTTGAATATTAGTAGGATTTGGAAAAAATATTCATGTTATTTGAATTAATTATATTTTACATTATTTGAATAAATTATTTATTCTATAATTAATAATAATGATGATTGTATTATATTGTTTATTTTTTAAAGAATTAAAGAGTAGTTTTTGAACCTCTCACAAGTAAAATTGGTTATAGCATATAATCCGCCATCCACAAATAAGAATATTTTTTATTGATGGGTATTTTCTTAATTGATGCTTCAGTTCTATCCGCCTGGAATCGGGGAAATCATTGTAATAAATTAAATTAAGCATAGGGGGAATTGGGAAGAGTTTAATTACCTAAACAATCAAATACTTTCACAAAATTGGGGAATTGGGGTGTAAAATCATGCAGAAGATTGCAATTTCCTAAAGAAAAATCTACAATCTATTTCAATATTGAGTATCATATATGCTAAAAAGACAGTATAAAATGGTCGCATCAATTTATATTATATTCTAATTGTCCTTCTCTTATAGGGAAACAATATGATGTTTGGGAAAGTGGTATTTTTCAATGTACAAAGAATGTTAATCTAATGTAGTTCGAGATGCAGAGAACAGATTGAACCTTTTTATGGGAACTTATTCCAAACTTCACATTTTATGAAAATAATCATTCAATGGTGTTGGGAAAAAAGTCCAATAGTGATCAAAATAAGTGGAATTGATATCTAATTCAAATAGTCCCTAGCAATAACTAGTATAATGCAAAAAAATTAAATTACATGTCAACCAGGATGTTTATATTTACTGTTACAGATTAGACATCCAATAAAAATGTAATATCAACCTCAGAGATATTAACTTTTTTTCCCACAAAAATCATGACCACTTGACAGGGATGAGTGCATATCACATCAATATACATGTACCAAATAGAGATTTTTTTAGAACTATAACACCACTAGATCCAAATTCCAAAGTACAATCTATATTGTCCAAATTGTAAACGCGTTGAAAAACACAGATCGATCCATCCAAATAATCGAAACTCCAAATAAAAAATACAAATAACCACGAACAAAAAATTTGTACAACCAAATCGAGAACATTAATCGACGTGAACAACTAAAATGATTAATCATCATGAATACAACAATCTAATTTACAAGGTTAAAAAATAATACTAATGTATAATATGAATCCACCTTATTCAAAAGCATAAACAATAAAAATTGTTCCCTATCTCCCTATCTTGGGAAAATGGAGAGAAAAAAATTGAAGAAAAATGTAGTATTTTCAAATTTAAAATGCAAATGTTAACATTAAAGTTGCAAGCACGCTGCATTAATTCTGAAACTTTTCATTTTTCAACAAACCTTTCTGAAACAAAAGTAAGTTAAAATTCAAGGTGCTTAAATCAGTTATGGTAATATTTTCAAATTTGAAATTCAAATGTTAACATTAAAGTTGGAAGCACGCTACATTAATTCTGAAACTTATCATTTTTCAACAAGCCTTTCTGAAACAAATGTAAGTTTTCATTTAATTGATATGTTTTAAAAATATTATAGTTAAATATTCGAATGTTTTGGAAGGATGATGTGACAAAGAAAGGTGACGGCATTTGACAAAAAACATACTCTTTTAGTATATAGTATGTACAAGTATACATATATCTTTTTTTGAATACTAAGATATTCATTAAATGAATGTTTTTGAAGGATGACATAGCAAAGGGAGGTGATCACATTTAACAGAAAAAATTATTATTTTATTTAGTATATGGTATAACATAAATTATTATTTTATACTTACTAACTATTAAGCGTGGTCATTTTATAATTGTTGTAACGAATGAGGTGATTTTTTTGTTTTTATTTATTGCACTAGTGGGGTTCATATAACTTTGAGAAACTTTTATAATGCATCATAATTTGTAAAAAATTATAGTACGACTCTAAAACTTATTGAAACAATTTTTTTAATGAAAACTCACCAAAGGTGAGGGGGATATATATTTGGTTCCCCGGACCGAAGATCAAAACTAATTTTACATTGTTTACTCCCGAAGGTTATCCTTTACTGGTTTACCTTTACTACAACTGTTGATTAGGTACTAACTTGAAGTAGAAGTACCTATTCTAAACTCCTATTCCTTTTGCCTCCACCGATGTTAGCAAAAGAAAAAAGGCCAGAGTCCCCATTACGAGGTCTAGTTCGGCCTTCCACTTTGTTGCCTCCACGCCCCATGTTGACAAGAAGAGGTGGCCTCCCGAACTAGCCCCTTGCACACTAATCCTCAAGGATTATTGCACTATAATATGTTGCTACCCTATCTGATTCGTCAGGAGGCAATCGATGAGATCAGACCTCGAAATAAATTTGCTGCCCTATCTGGTTTCTGGAGCCCCATGCATGCTTGATAAACAGCTTCATCTTCATTGGTGTGGCTGCTATATGTCTTGTTGAAGAGCTTCCCTTTTGTGTGTGTCACCTGCCATAAAGTGACAAAGAAACACCACCCCCAGTAACTAGTTCTAAGGACATCCAATGGATGGTATAGAGGCGGCATCTAGCATTAATGTTCCTCTTAAATAAGGGGACAATTCTGAGTAAGGCACCTCACCTGTGAATTGAGTCCTTTGGGCATATTTGGATAGCTGATCATCAGCTTGATTAGACTCTCTATAAATGAAATTAATGTTGTATTTCCCCAGTACAAAAAAATCTGAGTAAAACTGCCATGGAGCACTATTCGGTTCCTTGACTCCATTCACTGCTACTTTACAGTCAGTTTCAATCCGGAAATCATTCAAATGCAATTGTTGTGCATGTTTAATACCCTGTTGAATAGAAATAATCTCAGCATGAAGGTTGTCAGTAGCAGGTAAGAAAAGTATGAAGGCTAAGATTAGGCTACCTCTTGTATTCCTAATTATGATTCCAATTCCAGTTTTCTGGTTTGTATAGGCTGCATCCACATTTATTTTATAGCCCGGATCAGGTTTAAACCAGTAGCACACTGTGCATATCTTTCTCTTGCTCTTCTTAAAGCATAAAGTGAGTCCATTTTGATTCCAGAAGTCAGAGCAAGGTTTGTCATATTTTAGGGGGAAGAGTTGGAAAGTTTTAGAAACAGAACTAATAATGTTACTAATTGTTCTTCTATCTGTTTCTTTAATATTTTCAAAAACCATTAAGTTTCTTATCTTCCAGAGGTGCCATAAAGTGGATATGCCTAATGTTAAGATCAACCTATTATGTGCTTTGGATGTGCCACATGGGTGAAGATAGAAAGACAATCTATCCCAAATACTATTGAACCCTCTATTAGCTATCATCATCAGATTATGTACCTTAGACCATACAGATATATTGTCACAGCATTCATTGAAAAAATGGCATATAGAATCACAGTGATAATAGCAAGGGCATTTTGACACAATAGAGAAACCATAATAAACAAGAACATCATCAAAAGGCAGCAGTGAGTTCATTAATCTCCAGCAAAAAACTGCTTGCTTAGGAGGAATATTTTGGTGCCATACCTTATTCATTACCTGTAATGGAGTTCTTTTTTATCTGAGCTGATGGTATGCCACTTTGATGCTGAAAATACATGTTCTTGCTGCTGTCCATATCAGTTTATCCTCATGTGAGTGTTTTATCCCCAGTTCCTGCAAATCAGAAAAATCTATGGTAGCCAAGTGTGGCTCCGGTTGAGGTAAAATGCTACTTTTATTAGCAACAAAATCTTTAACAGTCAAATTAGGGTAGGGGATGGGAGTGTTTTCAGGCCATCTGTAATAGAGAGGGCCTTTACCACTCCAATTTGCATTCCAGAAATGCCTTAGTCCCTGCCCTAATATAATTTGAGATTGAGTGTTGGCAAATTCAGTTATGTTGCAAATCCTAGTCCACGTATGAGATTTTTGGAGGCTGGTAGGCAGTGCCCATAGAGAGGATGTCCAGATTGTGGTGTTGTTCTGTAACTTCCACCATAATTTACAGTCAAAGGCCTTGTTGAAGGTTCTCAAGGACCTGATTCCCAGCCCATTTTCCTGAATTGGATGACATATCCTCTTCCATGATCTCCATTTCTTTCTCTTTTTACCCTCCACAGTACTTCCCCAATAGAAATCATATGCCATTGATTCAATTCTTTTAATGACCGCTACTGGTATATTTTATACAGCCATAAGATGAATTGGGATTGAATTAATGCAGAACCTGATGAGAACTAACCTTCCTGCAGGGCTTAACCGGACATTTTTCCAACTTGAAATTCTGTTCTGAACTTTTTCTATCAGTGGTTGGAAGTGAATCTTTTTCAATTTCCCTTTGAAGAGATAGGATCCTAAATATGTGAAGGGAAGTGATCCCTTTTTCATGCTAAGTTCAGAAGCTATACTTCTGAGTTTTGCATTTGTGGTTTTGCTGTGGACAAAGAATTCACTCTTTGCAAAAAAAAAAATCCAGAGGTTAACTCATAAGCCTTTAGGAAATCCCTGATTCTTCTTAGGTTAATTGGGTTAGCCTTAAGAAAGATTGATGTGTCATCAGCATACATGAGGTGGGTGGCTGGGGAACATGAGTTAGGTGTTTCAAAATACTTCAAGAAACCTTGAGCATATAGGTACTTAATAGTTCTTGAGAAAGCTTCTGAGAGAAGTATATAGAGGTAAGGTGATAGAGGATCACCTTGTTTTATGCCTCTAGAAGATTGGAAAAAGCCACAAGGGTATCCATTTATGAGAATGAAGAACCAGACATATTTCATATTCTTCATTATGCATTTAACTATGTGGCCCGAGAAACTGAACTTGACTAAAATGGAGTTTAGAAAAGCCCATGATACCCTATCAAAGGCTTTTTGCATGTCAAGTTTAATGATCATGTTATTTTTGTTCCTACTTTCCATGAATCTGAGCATCATCTGCATTTGGATGATGTTATCAGAGATATCCCTACCCTTAAGAAAAGCAGATTGCTCCACTGAGATTAGATTAGAGATAAGTGGTCTTAACCTATTCGCAACCAATTTTGAAAAAAAATTATCTGTAAAATTAGACCGACTGATTGGTCTGTAATCAGCAAAACTTGTGACTGTATCCTTTTTTGGGATTAGCACAATCCATGTGCTCGCCACTAGACTTGGGATGTCATTTCCTTGTAGGAAATCGTTTGTTGCATCTAGCAGGTCTTGCTTGATGCAATCCCAACATTTGGTGAAGAACTCACCAGTGAATCCATCAGCCCCTGGGGCTGATTTTTGACCAAGTCCAGTTACAACTTCGTTGAGCTCCTCAACAGTGGGTGATGTTGTTAGTTGATCATTTTGTTGATCAGTTACTAGTTTAGGAATGTGGTCTAAAAAGAAATTCAGGTAGGAGCCCGAATGAGGGATGTGAGGCTCTGTTAGTAAATTCCTGTAAAAATCCACTCCTGATTCCCTAATATGATCTGGCCTGTCAGTCCAATTTCCATCTAATCCTTTGATTTTAGTGATATGTGCTCTAATTATTTTTTGCTTAGAGGCCCGATGAAAAAACTTGGTATTAGCATCACCATGCTTTAACCATTTTAAATTCAATTTTTTATCCCAGTAAATTTTTTCTTCCTTCAAGGCTCTAATGAGCAATGCCTTAGACCTATTTAATTCTGAAAGGGTTTGCTCAGTGGTGATATTTTGATAATTAATCTCAGCCATCATAACCGCTTCCTCAGCTATTTTGACATTGTCATTGACATTGTCACGGACATTGCCAAAAACATTTTATTCCATGTTTTTAGATCACCCTATAGTCTTTTCAATTTTAGTCCAAAACCTATCATTCCTTTTTCATTTATTGGTGTGTTCCAACTATTTGACACGATATTCCGAAAATCCTCCCTGTTTAACCACATACTCTGAAATCTAAAGGGTTTAGGGCCAGTGGCTTCAGAGTTTGCTACGATTAGTAGGAGTGGAGAATGATCTGAGGTTGCTCTATTCAAAATTTGAATTGAGCTGAAGGGGAAGAATTCAAGCCACTGAGCAGAGGCAAGTCCTCAGTCCAGTTTCTTAAATAAGGGGTCTCTTAGTCTATTGTTAGACCAAGTGAAACTTTGGCCCACCGTATTGATTTCAGTAAGATTCATATTGCTTATGAAGTTACTGAAGTCTGCAATATTGCCTAAGGGTGGATCATTTGGACCTTTATACTCATTAACCGAGGCTAAGGTATTGAAGTCACCAATAATGGTGTTTGGGCCTGGTGGAAGTATAGTAAACTTATCCCACATTAGTCTTCTAAGGACCATGGTTTGTTGCGCATAGACAAAAGTGCTCCTCCACTTTTGTTGAGTAACCTTAAGAGTAATATAAAATGTGATGAACTGATCTTCATCAATAATTAGGTCCAGGTGAACATCATTTTTCCATAAGGTCCATATCTTTCCATTTGAGGAAGTGATATGGTTATGGAAACCTAAGGTCTGCATCAAATTATGGGCTGTGGAGTTAGGATTCATGGGTTCTAATAGGCAGAGTGTTGAAACCTTGTGCCTCCGAACCAAGTTCTTAAGCATATCCATAGAAGTTCCATATCCCCTAATATTCCATATTAGTATGTTAGATAGTTTTTTATGACTATTCATTTGGGTTCTTGGATTTTAAGGCTGATCTAAGGATCATATTCAGTCCATTGAAGTAGTTTCGCCATGGTTTTCTCTTTTTTTCCTTAGTTGGGATGGGACCTAGATCAACAAAAATGGAGTCGGAGATGGACTGTTGGTCTGTCTGGGGGCTAGCTTCTTGTATATACTCAGTTCCATCATGGGTATAGTGTTCTTCCTCATCTGATAAGATATCCATAGATTCATCATTTAAATTATCCTGAAGAATAAAGAACCTATTTCCTGACCATTTCCTAAGGCTTGACATTTCATCATGAATGGCAATGGGGTCAATCACTAAGATTTCATCCAGGGATTTTTCGGTATTAACACTACCTGATAGATTTGAATGCATGCCAGAGTTAGTGTCATCACTAGCATAGGAATTATTAAGTGGTTCTTTATTACACATATCTATGTTAAACATGTTATTTGCCCTATCAGGCTCATATAACACAACATCAGTAATCTTATCTGCGTCATCATGCTGAAAGGAGTGAGGTTTAGGACTAACCTGGTTCTTGGATGACATTTCAGTCGTTGTATCCTCTAATGACTCCCAAGCATCCTGGAAGTTGTCTTGCTGGGCTGCACACTCCTTATCTTTTTTTGTTGAAGGCAGGCCCGAAGTGTGGTTGGAATTTTGGGCACTCTGACCCGATGCAACCTTTTTCCATATTACTTTTTTGGCTGCCCTTACCTCAATCCATTTGCTCTGTTTATTGGGTTGCCTACCTTGTTTTGGCCTTTCTTTGGTCTCCTAATTTTTTCTACAGACTGCCTTGTTATGACCAATCTTCTTGCAATCGTGACAGTAGGAAGGAGTACCCTCAAACTCAACTTGATACCATGAGCTATTTGTTGTTGAACCCAGACGAATTCAGCTCGGTTTTTCCTTCGTGAGATCATACTGTACACAGAATCTAATTTGTGAAGGTCTAGTGGCTCCGTCGTTGGTTTATCCACCGTCATTGGGGTGCCAAACTGAGCCATGAGTTGAGGGATAGCAGCCTTATTATATTAATATGCTGGGGCAGAGTAGAAAGATATCCATACCGGTGCAATTGGAGGTTCTTCCTCTGGACGAAAATCTGGTGTCCATTTGAGTATCCTCATCTGAAAAATCCCAGTCTGACTTGCGCCTTCATCCAGCACCTATTGTAATCCTCCTCAACGGAGAATCGAAGCATAATGTGCCTTGAATCCATTAACCCTGCATTTACTTCGGCCCTGAATCCCATCCTTCCAATTGCTTTTCTGATTTCTACCATAGGGGGTCGTCCATATGAGAACTTTCCTATCAGTGTGAGCTTAAATGGGATTGACAGCTGATTTATTTCCTCCGCAGCATAGAGGCATGTGATTTCTCCGTCGAATGTTGTGCTGGGTTCTAAGTTTATGATTTGGATATTTTGTTTGTGATTCTGCAGCATCGCTGCGTAGGTCTGCGGCGGGCTACCTCCGGTGGGAGGAGCCGCCATTGGTGAGGGAAAAAAGAGGGTTTTCCGATGAGTGTAGTAGGAGTTCTACGGTGGCTGATAGGTGTCGATTGGATGGTTGATTGGCGGAGAGGGGATGTCAGTGGCCGTTTTCTTACCGTTGGTGGTGGCGATCGAGATGTAATTAGTAAAGTTAGTAGGTGTTATAGGTTAGTCAATTAGTCAACGTAAGAGAGAATAGGGAAATTCTTTGAGATCGTGATTGGGTTGATTTTACCAGGTATTTTGAGTTGATATTGAGCTGAAATATTGTGTAAATCCTTGGATATTTATGTTATTTGGAATGATATTG
>JAULKM010074038.1:0-11841 GCA_032355605.1 Rubia tinctorum
TGAT
The DNA here is from genome assembly GCA_032355605.1 of Rubia tinctorum. Lineage (NCBI taxonomy): Eukaryota > Viridiplantae > Streptophyta > Magnoliopsida > Gentianales > Rubiaceae > Rubia > Rubia tinctorum. The sequence goes on from JAULKM010074038.1 coordinate 5, forward strand.
GTTTCAAGACTTACATTTGATGTTACATTTTTAAGAAGTGAGGATTTTGAATTAAAAATTATTGCTCAACTCAGTGTAATGCAGAAGGTTTATTATGAGAATCATTTTAAAGTTTACAAGTTTCTATAAGTTTCTTGCTTAAGTATACCAAAATTTACAACTACAAAATATGACATTTTTTACTGATACACTAAACATTTACTAAAATTGTGATGTCCTAATTATAAAACATAATGTTCCATACATAATCATTGATTAAAAAACTCAACAAATAGACTAATGAGAGTTAAAGCATTAAAAAATAAGCATTATTATCAACACCCTAAAATATCAAAACCTGTTATTGAATTGTCATTAAAGTACTTTAAAAGGTCAACATCAGACCAGAATCCAATAACCAATTTTCAAATTCCAACGAGAATTATGAGAATCACCTAAACTTCGATATCAAATACTTAACACAACCCAAAATATCTAGAAAACATCCAAACCCAACAATACTAAGACATCAACTAACAATACTTAAAACATCATCCACAAACACAAGTTTATCACATCATAAAATACTACTAGTTCTTCTTCGGTCCCTTCGATGTTAGCCGCTTGTCCATCCTTCTTCTGAACAGTTTTAGCACCGTTCTTCTCAAGTACAGCAGCAAAAGAACCAGCAACTCCTCCTATGTCCTCCAAGCTCTCAATCCCAAGGTCAAAAGAAGGTTCAACTCCAATTTTCAATGTTGAAACTTCAGGTGTGTACTTCTTCACCGACTTCTTGATTATTTCATCGATCTGATAAAACAGACCATCGCTAAAATATTCCTGTGAACACACATGAAGAGAAACTGCAGGAACAGTATCTTGGGTAGGAGTTGGAGCTTTCTCACCCAGCATCATCATCTAAGACACATAGGATATGGTAACGATCTCAATGTTACGGGAAAACCTCATAGACCGCTCAACAACATCCTACAAAAAAAAGACACAATATTATTACTCATGAATTAAACCATCATATGAAAAGCAACAAGCATAATATAAATAATAAACTTGCTGAAGGAGCTTCAGAAAGAATCTTCTCATCAGATGGTAAATCCTCAGGAATCTCCAACACTACAAAATGAGAGGTAGTGCGGCAGTGCCATGACCTGGTCCTAAACCTACACTTTAATTTTCAAATCAAAGGAAACTCACTGCCACTCAAACAAGCATCAAATCCAGCACTACCAATGGACTTACACATGACCTTAACCTTCTTTTTATCAAAGTGTTGGACTGAAGGGAGGGCAGCAGGCAACAGGACTCCTTGAAATGGAAAACGATAAAGATAGCATTAAAGCCAGCACTACCAATGGACTTACACATGACCTTAACCTTCTTATTATCAAAGTGCTGGACTGAAGGGAGGGCAATAGGCAACATGACTCCTTGAAATGGAAATCGATAAAGATAACAGATCAAAGGCAAAAAAACACAACCATTTACAGCATCAAATGACCCATTATTATACCTCTCAACAGCATCACAAAACTTTTTCAGAACAAACCCACACCAATCCAAGTTTCTGATCTCATTCACATTTTCCACAACTCTCAACAACTTGAAATCAACAATACTTCTAGACGTAAGACTAAGAAAATTACACAACACATACATCAAAAAAGTACTTCGTAAAATCATCACCTCCTTCAGTCAACAAATAAATTTTACCTAGCAACCTATCACATGGAATATTATCATGTTTATCAGCCCCGAGTTCCATCTTCTATTTATGCCTCAACTCCATGTCCCTATTCTGCCCCTTACCACAATTACTAATTTCTAAAACCTCCATGTCACTTATAGGCAGACACATAGCATCATAAACATCATCTTTAGTAATATAAAATTTATCACTACCTATGTGCAACAAGCGACTAATTGGAATAAAATTAGAAACCAAAATTTAAATCACATTTTTGGGCAAAATACTAAAATTAATCTTTAACAATCCTTCAAACCCAATCTCAATAACTGACTTGATCTGCCCATCAGTCAATGATTTCACAAGTTTCACAATTTTACCAGGGCTACACTTTGTAGAGTAGCCCCTCTTCGAGATGCAAAAATATTTTTTTTTAAAACAACAATAAAAAAGATGAAACATATTTTTTTTAAACTATAACAAAAAAAAATTAAAAATACCTTGATGCATCATTGACAACCTTCGGAAATTTGAACTTCATAAGTCCTCCATCCTCCTTTCTTACCCTCTTACTTACAACAGATTTCCCTTTCTCATCACCCTCCTCTCTAACCCTCTTACTTACAGCAACAGCTTTGCAACCTTCCTCATCTGAATCATCATACTCTCCACCAATATCATCAACCTCTTCATCAGAATCGTCACAGTTATCCTCCTTATCCAACCTAACTTCATCATCATCCTTCTCCTCATCAGAATCATCATGCTTCTCCTAACTCACTGATTTGTTCTCATCATCATCAGAGTTCTCCTCATTGTCAGACTTACTACCATTAACATCACCAGCTTGTTGTGAAACATCAACAACTTTCTCTGAATCCTCCCCCTTGTCAAATTCTTCACTTTCATCAAAATTTTCTTGGCTTTCCCCCTCCTCATTGTCATATTCATTGTCACCTTCTCCACCTTCCTTTACATCATCTTCTTTCTCATCTTCACTTCCGAACTGGGATCAGATTCAGAGTCATCTTCATCTTCAGACCCCTGATCACTTGTCTCTTGTTCATCATCAATCAGACCATCAAGTGTTTGAGATTGAGAAGGGGCAGTACTATAGATCTCCTATATAAACAAAAAGAATAAAGACACAGCTAAATAAAGGTGTAACACAAAAACATAAAGAGAATTGGTAATTTAAAACATGAGGGTTCAAAAAAATTATCAGATAAAAGATCAGTGACTCCAACATTAGTCAACATAGATTTGAAAAGAAGTTTTGACCGGAGCTTCTTTGCAGCTGAAGAAACATTTTCAGCAGTAACACATGTTTATATTAAAACATCATGATCAAACTACTAAACAGAAAGAAGCAAAAAAAAAATAAAACATCAAAAATAAGAAAAATAATATTAAAAGGGAAAACTATTTATACCCTTATTAGCAAATTTTAAAGGCTGGGGAGAAACTTGACTTACATTATCACCTGAATTGTATGAAACATCAAACCGCGGTGATAAAAGGTAAAGTGTAATAAATGAAATTTCAATAATCTAAAAAATAAGTATGAAAGAGGAAAAGTATTTTTACCCTTCTTAGCAGATTTTTTTCAGGCTTAGGAAAAACTTGACTAACACCCACCTAAATTATATAAAACATCAAACCATATTAGTAAAAGATAAATTTTAATTAATGAAACTTCAATAATCATAAAATGAAGTATGAAAAAAGGAAAAGTATTTTTACCCTTCTTGACAGATTTTTTTCAGGCTCAGCAAAAACTTTACTGGCACTCTCACCTGAATTATGTGAAACATCAAACCATATTATTAAATGGTAAATTGTAGTTAATGAAACTTCAATAATCAGAAAAAGAAGTATGAAAACGGAAAAGTATTTTTACCCTTCTTAGATGATTTTTTTCAGGCTCAGCGGAAATTTGACTAACACCTCACCTAAATTATATGAAACATCAAACCATATTAGTAAAAGGTAAAGAGTAATTAATAAACCATAAAAAATTAGGGAAAAAAGTATTAAAATGGGAAACTATTTTTACCCTTTTTAGCAGATTTTTCAGGCTAAGCAGAAACTTAACTAAGCCCCTCACCTAAATTACATGAAACATCAAAAAATATTGGGAAAAGGTAAAGAGTAATTAATAAAACATCAACTAAAAAATAAATCAAAAATATAAATATTGCCAATTGACTTCTTGCCTGAAGCAGATGCGACTTGATTGGAATAAACATTACTGGCACCCTCCTCTAAAAAACATGAAACATCAAGAAATATTTTAAAAGGTAGGATCAAATTAATTAACAATCAGATAATAAAAGACAATTAAAATTTGAATAATACATTGGTCTTCATAATCGCTCTCACACTCAGCCACAACTTTGGCCTTACCACTCATCAGTTTGACCCGTTTAACAACAGCTTACTTTACATGCCTCTTCCTGATATTTTCTTTGGGGACAGATGCATCAGGCCCTGGAGATGCTGGAATGGACACCTCAGCCACTTTCTTCTTTTTTACATTTCTTGGGCTCAGGGAAAAAGGAAAAAGGAAAAACAAAACATTAATAAAAATAAAAATAATAAAATTATACAGATAAAAAAGTACCAGCAATAAATGTGGTAGTCGTCAGACAACGAATCCTATCAGATTTTCTGACAGGAGCACCACAATCTAAAATCTGCAACATCAATTAGAAAGCAAGTTTAGAACTAGAATTCAGAATAATCAAATAAACAAAACAGATGATCATTAAAGAAATGTAACACATCAATGGAAAACCTAACAACATCATTCCGGAAAAAAAGGACAAAAAATGTGCACATACAAAAAAATGTGAAACCAACACACACAACATCAAATAGAAATTGTCAGCACATACTAGTGAAAACTAGCACCATCATCACACATAGAACCACACAGTATAAAGCAACATCAGTACAGTAACAAAAAATGTCAATTGGAATACTTGTATTGTCAAATAGAAACCGTAAAGCATCAAGTGAAATGAGAAATAAAAAAATCAACTGAGATAATTAAATCATCACTCCTACTGAAAATCACAATAGAAACACTATAAATTTAAAAAATCAAGTAATAACAATATAAAACACAAATAATAAGAACTACATGCATAACACACTTCCAAAAGAATCATTAATAACAGCATCAGCATAAATAAGAAGGGAAGTCAATTGAAAATCTTGAAACATCATATTGAAACAGTAAAAATCACTTAAACCCCTAGACGACAAAAAAATAAACAAATATAGCAATAAACTCAAATATTCCCGCCAAATATCATAAAAGAAACAACAAACCTTGAGGAGGAGAAGAAGTCTTCTTCTCCTCCTTTACAGCAACCTTCTAAGAACCGGAAGGCGGGGAGTAAGATTTCACAATTTTCAACACAGCTTCATCTATACTAACAGATTCAACTCGACCTGCATTCTTCTACATCTACAAAATGATAAACATGAAAAATAATACAGTTAAAATGATCGACATCAATAAAACCCTAATAAACAACATATATATGAAAAACATTCAACGTCGCAATTATCTAATTAAATACGATAACAACTTCCAAGCAAACGGATTAAACAATGCAAAAATTCGACAAAAAACTCAGAGTTCACCAACAAAAATGCTTATTAAACAACAAAATCAGCTAAAATTTGTGATTATCGGTTGGAAACACAAAGCTAGGTCGTTGGTATTACCTTATGCAAAAGCGATCCAAGTAGCAAACAAACAGAGAAGAAACTCCGAAAATCGGACCAGAAGCTCTGATTTCCAAACATTTAACACGATCATACGCGTATTAAGCAACGAAATCGGATAAGAGTAGAGATTCGCGCAGGAAAAACAGAGCTAGTTCGCCGAGAAAGGGGAAAAGCAAGAGAAAAAACAAGGGGTTTTTGAGAGAGAAGCGAAAGGGTTTTTAGAGAGAAAGAAAAGGTTAGAATGAGGGGAAGACGAATAGATGATGAATAGTAAAGGTAGAGTCAAATTTAATTCATTTGAAAATCAATCCCTAAAGAATTTGAAAATTATGATTAATACCTCCATCCTGAATTATGTCTTTGTTATTTATAAATCAAAATCTGGTTTCGCACAAGACTTTGTCTTCAAAGTGTGTTTCCCCTTCTTGAACCAAACAGGTACAAATGGAATGGAAGAGAACTTGATTCCTTTTCCATCGATGAACCAAAGAATTTGAGAAATCTAGTATCATTCATTTCCTTTCTTTTCCTTTCCCTTTCTTGATTCCATTCCATTTCCCCTGATTTCTAGAATCAGGTGGCTTTCAGTCGCAACTCAATTCCTGGTGTTTGGATTTTTTTGGTTTTGGCTATCAAAATCTCATGGCTCTAATTCATATATGATTTGTCCTGTAGCTCTTATTTGAAATGAGTTTCTTTGAATTTTACAATCGAGTCATAGTTGAGACTGTGGCATTTTGGAATAATCAGGATGTAATCGCGACTGGTAATTACGGCGATGGGTTCAGTTGGTTTGAAGTCGATTAGGGTTTTAACACGTGTATTGAATATCTAGTTTGACCTTTCACACTTTGTGATCGGGCGGGGTCTATTGTATTTGGGCTTGATCTCTAAAGATCAAATCTAAATTGTAACACATCCAATTAAAAAAGTTAAACATAAAAAAATATATTAAAATACACATAAAATAGAAATACTACACTACACAGTAAATTAAAATATTTAAACATAAAAAAAGCTACAATACACATCAAATTTAAAATTTTATATATTAAATAAAAAACTAAAATACACATTAAATTTAAATAGCTAAACATCAAATAAAAAAATATACTGAAATACACATTAAACAAAAATTGTTAAAACATCAAATAAACATAAAATCAAATTAGTTAAACCTCAAATAAAAAATTAAAATACACATCAACTGAAAATAGATAAATATTAAATAAGAATAATATGATATATAATACATGATCAAAGAGTTATTTAGTTTAAATATAGTGAAATTTCACATGAAAATCCTAAACATGTCAATTTTAAAACATCAAAATGTACACAAAAATATGACACTTACATCTGAAAAAATAAAAATAAATATTAAATTTAAAAAATCAAATCACACTATTAGAGCATCAAGACACATACACTAAATAAGAATCTAACATATGAAAAAAAAACCTCGATATTAATGTTAAAAATGGCACGGTGAAAAGGTAACATATCAATTCAAGATGAAAGTATAAGTTGAAAGTTTGAAAACTAATATAATAAAATATCACAAAATAGTATCAAAATGTAAATAAATGTCAAAAGGCTTTGCCCACTTGGACTTATCTTCAGCAAAAATAAGTTCAGTTCAACATATGTAAGTTCAATTCAGCAAAAATAAGTATATATCAGCCGAAATAAGTTCAGTTCAGCAAAATAAGTTAATTTTAAAAAAAGTTAATTTTAAAAAAAGTAAGTTTAACTCATGTCCAATTTTTAAAAATTCAACTTATAATCAATGTCATTTCTATCGTAACATGATCTTTATTATTATGAATATCATACATATTATTAGGTCTAATGATTATTAGCAGTTTTCAGTGCAATTCATTAAAATGTGATCCAGCTCACCCCACTTCAATTCTATTTGATGAAAATAAAATTTTAGCTATTAAAATAAGGAAGGGAAAAAACCCCAACTCACTTTAAACAACGGAGATAACGATGGAACCAGTGATGGAGTAGCAGTCCCTTTGATAGAACAGGATTGAGTGTCGGCGAGCGAAGCTAGGGAGGTGCGGAGCGGCGACGACTAGAGCTGGAATGGGCAGACCTGGGACGAGTGGCAATGATGTGGGGAGGGATGGGGATAGATAGATCAGGAAGATCGAGATGGGCAGCGGGACGAGCGGCGATGGAAAATGAAAGGAATGGGAGGAGCAGCGGGACGGCGACACACAACAGTGCTAAGGGAGGAAAGGGACGGATGGAGCTAGTGGAATGAGATACACGACGACGAGGACGCGGGCGATGAAGTGAGAGAATGGGAGCAGAGAGAGGGAAAGGGCAAGGCGGTGGGAGTGAGGGAGAAGTTTAGGATTTGGGGGTTGGGGGTTGGATTTCCTGCAAATGAACTATACATTTGGTCACACTCAAATTGAATCATGTTAGAGTTCAGTCCAACCCATTCCAAATTATACTGTTACATAGGGTTTTTTTGAAAGATTACATACAAGCAATCTTATTACATATAAACATCATACTCTAAGATTAAACTAGGAGACACTATCATTAAATCTATTGAAACTCAGTGAAGTCCTAAAACTCCGTCTATTTTAAGGACACATTCCTAAGAACACTCAAACGTTGGACCACCAACAAACCGCTGCCACCTAAACCGGAACCTCCACGATCTCACCTTCATTGACCACCTGCAGGTTGAAAAATCACAGAGGGTACCACCGACACGGTTTCATAACAATGGGTAATCCATATTAAGAAATTTCTCTAATATTCACAATTCTTGACAAGGGTGTGGTTTGAACCCTTGACCTTTCTGTCATATAGAGTGTAGATTACCACTAAACCAAACATAATTCAGTATTGTGTTATGGGTCTTAGTTATTACTAGTCATTATTTTTAATTTTGTATTTTACAATTATTAGTTTTTCACTTAATTTCACCTCATTACAAATCTATACAATTCAACATAATCTAGTAGAGTCAAGTGTATATTTTTTTAGTTATGCGTAGTTCAATGCCATTTTTTTCTTGGTAAAATATTAACAAGGAATTGAAGTTAATACAGAGTGGGCCAACCGATGGGCCATTTCCACTTCATTACTATGAACTTCAGCAAAATAAATATTCTGAAAAGAAACTGCTATGATTATTGCATCTTGAACATCATTTCCAACTTCCCTATATGGTTTCTGCTTTCTGCCAGAAGGGAATCTGTACAAAGTGTTGTCCTACTTATCCCTTCATCCTTAGATATTGAAGGCACTTAATTATTGCGATTAATTCTTCCTCGAAGGGGGACGGAGCCATTATAATCTCGTAGGATGTGTCCGTGCAAGATTTATTCATCCGTTTTGCTGCCCAGGCACCCACGGACAATTTCCCATTGTTGTCAGATGCAACAGTTTCACCTGTGTGACTTGATAACCTGAATTGGATTCTTCTAGTCGTGTTGTGTTGTTGATGTTCAAAGGTCCAACTAGGTTATGAGTTATCTGTGTTTCTGGCTCCCAAAATTTCCTCTTCAGCCACTCCCACTGATATGTTGAAGTCTTCATACAACCAGTACATTCTGTTTGCTTCTTACCAAATTCTAATGGGATCCTGTCTAGGATCTGCGACACGGCCATCCCAAAATTTTCACTTTGGAAGATCTAGAGTGACCGTACTATACAAAATGACAGGTTGATATCTTCCTGGGTTGGAGCTTGCAAAATCCATAGTCACAGCCATTCTGTGAAAGATGCCGTTGTATTTTCAAAATCAAAACCCATGGTGTTGTGCCTTCAATTTTTATTTTATTTTGCTAATTTCACATTCAGCTAACAAATGATCTATTGATACTATTTTTTTAATTGCATATTTGGCAGGCTAGGTTGTGATGAAAATTTCTCTTTATGAGTTTTGATCCAGTCTGGAGTGCTCTTGACATAATCCTCCAAACCAGATACTGAAATCTTGATATGTATCAGTAGATTGGATTGTTTCTTGAGTACATGCGTGTGGTTGATAAGGGTCGTGCCAAAATTTCCCATTTGGATCAAAGGTCATACTGGTACAACTCATTAGGGGCAAAGGCCATTCATATTCTATTAGACCAAAGCCCTACCATAAGCGAAGATCTCCAATTTCGATTATACCTACAGAATACACTTCATTTCCCTGTACAATTTTGGTATATTGAATATGTGGTAATTATATTATGGTAAGACACTTATTCTTACATGGAATGTGCATATTCATCCCAACTTGATTGGGAGAAATCTCAGGGATTAACCCCCATAAATACTAAGGTATTCATTCAATTATCAATACTCAGGTCGAATACTTTTGCAATACCTTTGGCATCAGAGCTTCTTTCCCTTGCCATTCATGGGGAGTTTGTTTTGTTTCGCTGGTTCAGTGCATTGAAGAAAGTTTTGGCCATTGGATTCCGGTTCGACACACATCAATTGGAACGCTTGATGACACCTAATTGTCATCAAATGAACTCCTTGTTCATTGGCACCCTTAAAGAGAAACATACGTAAGGGCAATCTTAGGCAGCCTCAGCCATGCGGACAGAGGAGATCCACTTCAGGGAATCATCGAGGGCTAACCTGCTGACAACGGCTAATCCTCCATCGGTAACCGATCAACCAATAACGGTTGCTCCATCACTTGCAGATAATCCACCATCTGATACTTTGTCCATGATGGTGCTGCTTACTAATCCGATCATAACTGGAGGTACTGCTTTACCAGTAGCACAATAATTTGAAGATACTAGAGATGCGGGTACAACTTCGCTCGACACTGATGAGCCATCAGACGGGAGTTCATTCAGTAGTGTATGTCGTGTTTCACCAGATTTAGAGAAGTGGCTAATTATGTTGCCATAAATTTCCCATAGGGATCCCAGTTACGGAAGGCATAATTTATTCACATTTGACCCTAATGCTCATTACGTCTCATATTCACCTATGGATGGGATGCAATTTTCTAATGGAGGAGTATCAAGCTTCACAGAGATATCACCGCAGATGTAGACACAAGCATGGATGTAAGTAAAACTATGGAAACAAACGCAAGCGCCAACACTACCACAACAAGCACAAGAGCCGATAGTATAACAATTACAGCCAGCTCCAATTTTCACCGGATCTTAACTTTAGTGCAACCTCTTATGAGATGCAACAAGCTCCTCATTGGTCAACGGTGGTCAATCATGGGACTGCCCCACAACTTCATGCATCGGGACGGGTGCTTATACAACAACTACGAACATGATTGGTGATTTTTTATAATTTATCCTTTGCCTCGATAAACATGAAAATGCATCTATAATTCTTGCAAGGTTGACTTTAACGGGCTTGCATTCCAGGAAAACAATGTTGTCATCCGCAGACATCAAATGGGGTTCAACTTATAACCAATTTCAAACATCCAATTTTTAGTATAAGCCAACATCGAAGAAAACACCTAATTTGTGAGGATAAAAAGGTATGGTGAAACCAGTGGCGGAACCAGGAGCTCTGGCAAGGGGTGACTGAAAAGGAGTGTAATTTTTTTTGCTAAGAAAGGCACTTAAAAGGCACTCAAGTGAGGTACAAGCAAACTTTTGCTAAGAAAGGCACTTAAAAACAAGTCAAAGAACAGGTGGGGATTTCTGAGCGTAACAACTCTTAGAATATCATTCTACATATGGGAAAAAAACCAATGGTCATAAAGAATTTCTTTATTTCACTGTACCCACCACTTAAAAAATACTCATGGCAGGTATCAAATGTACTGCCAAACTAGCATCATTTCTTCATGTTTGTGTCTTAATTATCTTATCAAGTATGTGTTTGATTTGTGTTTAAAAACCTTATCACTGGCCCTATTCTTCTTAGTAGCTTATAGGAATAGTCTTTAGCTAAGCAGCAAAAGTCTCTCTACCACCATTGCAGGTCTTCTCATTGCAGCATCCTCAAAGCTTAGTCCAGTGGGTGGGAAGATGGGAGTATACAATATTTCTCCCTCGCACTGGGCAGAAGCTTTTTTGCCAAGGTCAACAATTTCCGTTTCAGTCTTCCAGTCTCTAGTTTCGCAGTCTATAACATTAATTCATCGTTGCTTATCAAGAAACATCTCCGGATCCACCTCTTCAAAACGAGAGATTTGATGGGTGACCTGATCATTAACCTCCACAATGTCCAACTCAGAAGGAACATCACTATACCCCGAAAACCTTGCGTTCCTCATAGCTGAAAACAACGCCTGAATCAAGCACAGAATCTGCCCATCCAAATCACCTGACGTAGCGAGTATCTCCTAATGCATTTCAAACACAGACTCAATCCCTCCCGGCGTGCAAACTGCAGAACCACATTCCTGAATCAACACAATGGCAACTAGTACACTCTCCCTGGTGGGATCATG
>JAULKM010074048.1:0-27810 GCA_032355605.1 Rubia tinctorum
ATCTAAACCCCTTATGATGTAAACCTACCTAAATCTAGAAATCTTCCAACAAAAATATAACAAAAGAGATGTTAAATTCTTTAGAAAACACATGCATTTGACCTCTCATAAATATATACATATAGGCGGAACAATGGAAAAAAAATTAAGAGGGGACCACAAATTACTACAAGTCAAATAACATATATCTTTGTGGAATAGTGTCTGATTAACCGTCAGTTGTATTGTACATCCATCATCAGTCCAACAGTGCACATAGAATACCTAACCAGTTAACGGTCAACTCAAGTCCAACACTTAGTTATGTAGTGTTGGTCATTATGTACATTGACTAGTGTTTGACTGACCCTTAATTGTACAGTATGTCTACCATGACTTGACTGGTTCAGATAGAATGCCTGTTCAATTACTTTCCAACGTATGTTTGATTGTTCGATTTAGTATATATGAATGGCAATAGTGGAGGTGCTTGTGTACTTGAATAGTGTTCGACTGAACGTAAATGCATATAGTACGAAGGTAGTACACCAGAAGACTTGTGAAGTACGCTGGCTAGTGCATTTTATAGACTCTTACTTGTATAGTACGAAGTTGTTCCACCTAAAAAATACTTCTGTCGACGTTAGTAAGCCAGAAGACTTGTGAAGTACACTTAATAGTCAACCGGAAGACTTGTGTAATACGTTGACTAGTGTTTGATCGACCGTGAATGTATATAGTACGAAGGTAGACAAGCAGAGGACTTGTGTAGAACGTTGGCTAGTGTTTGACCAACTGTAACTTGTTTGACTAACAGTTTACCCACCATAATAACTGGATCGTTCTTCCCGAAACACTTTCGACCAACAATATGTTGCACACCGTACCAGCGGAGTACCATCGCTTGTTACGCAATTTTGTTAACCGATGTCAATATATATATATCCTTTTTTTATGTAAAAGTTATGCTTTAACATATGTTTTTTGAAATTATATATGTTAACACATTATGATTGCCTACATATATTATTGTACAGATAAATGTGGGGCCACGATGAATATACTCCCTCTGTTAAACTAACATTGGCATACCTTCTATTTTAGAGTGTATTTTATTTTGGCACATTCCCGTTATGGCATAGTTTAAGGTATTGTGAGCCATTCAGTTGACTTTTTATTTCTTAAAATGAATTTGAACCACACAATGAGTATGTTCTTTTTTTTTGCACTAAAGTGATGTACCAAATAAAATTGAACAAAATTTTTAACCATTTTAATTATTTCATTCCCTCACTTGGAGGGAAAATAGAAGAGGGAAAATAGAAAAGTGAAACTTGGGAACCCAACCCTTCATCTTGTCTAATCAAGCTTTATTCACCAACAACCCCCCCCCCTCCTCACTTTTCTCGGCAGAATCCTCTTCCCCCCACCTTAAACCCGTTGGAAGTTTAGCCTTCCCCCAAATTGTTAAATGACAGAAACCCCGATTCCCACACACCTCAATTTTGAAAAAAGGATATATGATAGAATACACTGCCTCTTAACCGAGAAACTCCATAGCCGACAGAAGAAGATACCCCTGCTCCTCTCCCGCTCTTCTCCGGCTAAACCCCCCAAATCTTCAATGGTACAGGTTATGTGGACCGCTCTTCAATAGAAAAAGACCTCCGGCACTTCAGCATTTTCCACACGGACTTCAACATTGAACGGTAATTTCTAATACCCTTTCTTCTAATCAGTACGTCTTTGTACAAAATTGTGTCGTGAACTATGGCTTGATGCTAGTAGAACAACCTAAATTGATGGAATAAGCTATATTTATTTTCAAATGATTTTGTTTCTATACTAAATTTGGATTTTGAGTTCTTATTTGTTTTAGTTCTCTAAGTTTTATAGATTGTTGTACTGTTTTTATACTTTTGTGCCTTGTATAAAGTTTGTAGCTTTTCAGTGAATACCATTTTCACTTCTTCAAATTATCTTGGTTGCCTCTAGGATTTAGCTATTTTTAACCTAAAATGCTCCATGATTTGATTATTTCATACAGTATAAGCTTTACAATTTGGTTTCACACGTTGGTTCCGTACTAAGAGCTATGATGATATCATAATTTTTTGCAGATTTCGGCTGTGTAAGCCTTGATGTTAACTCAAAAAGTTCAAACTCTACTGAAAAGGCACAAGCTTTTCACTCTTAAGGGAGTGTTTTATTTTCTACATTTACCATACATTTGCTTTGTCACCTTTGTTTTATGTGTTATCAAACTTATGGTTGTCTGATTTATCTTGTGATATACAGTTAAGGAAAATATGTTGAGAGAACTTTCCTAACTCTGTTGTCGAGATCATGATAGTTACATGGAAGATTCTCATATTTGTTGGGAAACTTACTTCTTACCTGTTGCACTTGGGATCGTTTATTCCAAGTTATCCAGGATTAAACTAAATATGAGAATTTCATCCTTGTTAAGGGTATGAAACAAAGAGAACTTGGATAAGAGTACTTGTTAGTCTGGAATTGGTCTCTATTGATACAAGAACATAGATGTGAATTCCAGTGAAATTACTATTATATGGGATAGCTTATTAGAAGTGGTTTGAAATGCAAAATTATAGAGGAATTGACGATATACCAGTTGTGATAACCTAAGCTAAATCTTCAATTTTATAAGCAGTTATTTAAAAATAATCACTCACAAAGATCACTACTCCCATGTCTGCATAAATACCACGCAACTGTTTAGTATTATTTGGCTCCAAGAACACTACTCCCATGTCGCACTAGAAATGGCATGCAAAAGTTCACAACACTCTAACAATTTCACACTTATTCTTAAAAGGTTGATTTTAATTTTTTTGTATTAAAATTAATAAATTTTTACTTGATGTGTTTTATTTCGAGTATATTTCCTTCTTCAAATATATACCAGATTTAATAAATGTTAATTTCCATTGTTATTTCCTATTTAATAGTAGTTGGTTGCATAATTTGCTTCAGATAAAATAATGAAATTTATGGCGTACCAGAACTATATTATTTTGCATTATCCCTGTTTTGAATTAAGTATACCACAATGTGTAGTAACTCTTTTGACTTTTATTTGAGCTCTTTCACCAGGAAGTGAAACTGTTATTGGAATTGGGTTATAATTAAAAGTTTTATAAGGCTTATTTTTTTGCAAAATGAGCCAGTTGCTTGTCTGATGTTTTGGAACATTGTTATAGACAAATGTAGAATTATTAGCTTTTTTAAAGCTATAATACAACAATACGTTCGCACCATTGAACTGCTAGTTAATTATTTATTCCTTACTATCAGTAATTACTGTATTCGGTTAGTTGATTATAAGTTATGCAATTACTTGCTTACTGTACTGTTTTATTCGTTTTTATTCTTCTTGCTATATATTTTATGAGGTCGTTTCTTAGCTATAAAGCTTTACCACATGTGTCAATATTTTTTCCTTCCAGATATGGCCCTGAGAAAATCAGGTAAGGGCAGCCCGAGCAAGGGAAGCACCAGCAATGCCCAAAAAAAGGCCAGAGGAGGCAATGTTGAAAAGCAACCAAGTGGGCTAGAGATGACGGTTGGAGATCCCTCACTGTCGGAACTAGATTTCAACTGTCCAGAGCTGAAGAATATGTACAGTAGTTTCCTCTATCGTGGACTAGTTCAGGAGAGAGGATAAGGGAAGAATTGCAGTGCAGGGAGTACATTCACCATCATGGATGGGAGCACGACTGCACCTCCCCGACTCGTGCTAACATGACACTGCAATGTGAGGTGTTGTCACTGCTGAAATACACAAATTCGTAGGATATTTACTACCGTTTGAAGAGAGTCATCATATCAGCCGATGGTATCAACCGCTTCTACAGAATCCCGCCAAAGCCAACAGCTGAGTACGCAGCTGCGGACAAGGAAGTTGAGAAAGTGTCCTGGGCTAAAATTGTGAAGGTAGTCCATTAGGATTGTTAAGGTGTGATAAATAATCTCCCCATGGAATGACCCAGCATTGACAATAAGTACTTGTTGAACGAGATGAACGTATGGTACCACTTCATTGCGGCATGACTGAAGTCGCTAAGAATCAATAACGAAGTGCATCGTTCATGTCTTTTGGTGCTCTACAAAATCCGAAAGAATTTGAGCATCGACTTTGGGAGTACCATTATGGTGGGAATTCGAGAGAGTCTTCATCAGCACAACAACATCAGTTTCTCTTCCCTCATCATGGCATTGTGCTCCAAGGATGGTTGTGAACATAGAGGCACGGACATTCCCCATAATCCAATGGGTCCAATAAATCCTGATGTGTTTGAGAAAAGGCAAAGACCAACTGCAGTGGTGTCATCCAGCCCAGAAAGTAGTCAAAGTCTTCATGGAAAAGTTTGAGTCGCGGATGAACACCTTGGAGTCCAAGATGGATCACCTCATTCACTGGACGGAGGAGGCTCGGTGATGGCTGGGAAGAAGGTGAAGGATTTGGGAGCACTACCTACTTTCAACACATCATTGAGCCCGGTTGAGGATGAAGCATCAGAAGAGGAGGGAACCGATTACCACACAGTTTCAGAGTGCTTGAGAGTCATACAGTACGAAATATACTACAAACATACATAATATACTAAGCCAAGTATATACTTCTAAGCCACTAGTCTCCAACCACCTTCCTCTTTTTCGATAGCACGACCCCTAATTCTCTGCCATCTGCATCAATCTAAATGCCATCTTTCTGTTTTCTCCGTTCGGCTCCCGTCTCATCGTTAATCAGTAGGGGGATATTGATGGAAACTCTAATTTCTGTGTTGTAACCTTGGAATCAATCTCATCACTAAAACAATATTTCTTACCTTGTAAGAAAATCGATCACCCTACATTGTACGGATCATCGTCGTAGAAAACTTGCCTTGCTTGGTCAGCCAAAACAAACGGATCAATTTTGTAGGCTTCACGACTCTTGTCAACCAGTGTAAAACCTATTAGATCGTCAGTTCGAACTCCATTTATGTTGTCAATCCATATGCACTTGAAAACTAGAATCTTAAATTCTCCGTAGTTAATCTCCCAAATCTCATCAATAAAGGTGTAAAATGACATAACATGGAGGATCGGTTTGTTTTATTTCTTACTTGTTTGCCACATTGTTTCAGACTTAACAAAAACCCCATTATTTTGTGTCGTGCTCCTTGAAACTTGGTTCCTACTAGCAAAATAGAAACCGTTCATATTATATCCATAATTCATCAATATTGTGCAATCAGGCTTCCTTGCAAATGCTCGAATTTTTCTGTCATACTGATCACCGACATTGCATCAATCAAAAAACCAATTCAAAAACATTTCATTATGCTCTAACTGAACTTTATTAGGGGGCCATATAGGATGAAACCCTGTGATCAAATTTAGGTGTTCAGTCACGTAATCTATGGTCTCCCTACAATTTCTCAAGACATATAGATGAACTTTCATCAAGTTTCCATGCAACGGAGTAAATAAAATTCCCCTAGACCTCGGTTTACCCACCCGCCGGCTAATATGTCGATTCTTTGGCACCCCAAAACTAGAAAAATCCATCAAATAACTAGAGAAAAATTTAATTACTTCTTCAGTAATATACCTCTCAACAATACTAGCATTATGCCGACTCATACACTTCACATATCCCTTGAATACTTTCATGTGACGCTCAAAATGATACATCCAATGCATACCAACTGGGCCACATATCTTTATCTTCCATACTAAATGAACAACCAAATGAACCATTATACAAAAAAATGTGAGGGAAATACATTTCCAACTTTGACAACACAACAACAACCTCTTTTTGTAGGACATCCAATTGATACCGCCCAATAGACTTTCGACATATGAAGCCGAAGAAGAAACAAATTCTAGTGATTGAGTACCTTACATCAGCCTTCAAAACTGTATAAATAGTATCAGGTAACAGTTTTTGCATCAAAACATGACAATCATGAACATTTGACCCACTCATCCTACAATCCTCTGTAACTGCCCGACTAACATTCGACGAATAACCAATAGGGACCTTCACTGATTTCAAAAAATCACAAATAGAGGTCCTCTCCTCCTTCTACAATGTACAAGGTGCAGGGGGTAAGTAAGTCCTCTTTCCCTTCATTTCGGGAGCAAGGTCACTTTTTATTCTTAATTCAACCTAGTCCAATCGGGCATTCAATCTATCTTTCGTCTTCCACAGAATATTCAACAGAGTACCTATCAGACTTTCACAAATATTTTTCTCAATATGTATCACGTCCAAACAATGCCTAACCTCAAGATGCTCACAGTACGGTAAATCAAAAAACAAAATAGACCCCTTCTTCCTTGGACCATCACATTGCATTTTTCCTTTGCCTTTGTAGTTTCCCAATACTACTTTTAATTTTCTTACCCTCATATGAATCTGCACACCAGTAAGTAGTGTAGGGAATTTGTTTCGTTCTTTCCCCCAAACAAAGTTGACCACATCTTCCCGATATTTATGATTTACTTGAAGCCATTTTCTATGACTGAGATACACTGTCTTCTTCCCATGACTTAGCTGTTTGAATTTTGTCTTCTCCTCACAAATAGGACATGTTTTGTGGCCCTTCGCAACATGTCGCAAAAAAATTCCATACGCTGGAAAATCATGAATCGTGCAAAAAAAATTTAGCGTGCAATTGAAACTCCACATTCATATGTCCATCAAATACCGTCATCCCATTTTCTTCCAACAACACCTTCAAATCATCAATCAAAGGTCGTAAGTACACATCGATTTTGCTTCCAGGTTGTCCGGGATCTGAGATTAGTGCAGGCATCATAACATATATCTGTTTCATGGAAAAATATGGGGGAAAATTATAGATAACCAACATCACGGGCCAAGAACTATGTTTCGATGACATATTTCCAAATGGATTCATCCCATCAGTACACAAAGCAAGGCGTAAGTTTCTAACTTCCAAACCAAATATATGATGCCTTTTGTCAAAAAAAATTCCATTGTTCACCGTCTGCCAGATGTCTTATCTTCTTGTCACTTGGTATTTCCCTATCTGTATACCACCTCAAGTTCTTTGCATTATTTGGATTTTCAAATAACCTCTTTAACCTTGGAATTATAGGAAGATACCACATACATTTCAACGAAACTTTCTAATTCCTAATAGCCAAACACCCATCAACATCACTCTTTACACCCTTATACCTTGAACGTTTTCACACAGGACATTCAGCCGCATCTTTGAGATCACTGTCATACAACACACAATCATTAGGACATGCGTGTATTTTCTTATATTCAAAATCAAGAGGACATAATATTTTCTTTGCCTCATAAAAACAATTTGGTATTCCTTTCCCATCCGGAAACTTATCATTCAAAAGCTTTAGGAGCGAATTCACGCTTGTATAACTCCAACCACTTGTAGCCTTTAAATTGAAAACCTCAATAAAAAGAATATTATGGTATTCTTACTTTTATATTCTGGATATAATGGTTTCTCTATTTCCTCTAGGAAAGCACTCAATATTACATGCTTCCCCTTAAAATCTCTTACAATGTCTTCGAATATAGTACAATTGTGTCCATCATTGTCGTCAAACCCACCAACCTTACGTTGTTGCTCTGCCTCCCCATGAAATGTCCAAACAATGTAACCTCTATCAAATTTGTTCTTCAACAAGTGAAATCTAACAACTCCACTTTCATCCAACCTTTCCCAACACAAGCATGACTTGCACGGACAAAGTATCCTCTCCTCCCTACCGTAGGCATAATCAAGAAACGAATCTACAAAACCAATATATTCACCACTCCATCTAGTTGAACTTGGACAACTAAGCATTTTCATTACCCATGCAAGAATCAATTCTCGATCCAATGTATCTAGATGTGATAATATAAAAAAATCCATAATTCAATATCCACACATTATAAAATAAACACAATCAATTTTCCATGACTAGCTACAAAGACAACCATGTTCTTGGCAGATATATATATATATATATATATATATATATATATAACATCTACCAATATAAAGACAACCATGTTCACACACCCGCAACATGATAAAAACTCTATCCAAGCATAGAAATCATTAATAAATAGAACTAAACTCTCCACATGCATGCATTAATGGTTGCAACCACTACAATTTTAATGAAATTAACAAAAGTAGAGGAAAAATTACATTCATAGGTCTTCATGGCTTAGGATGAGACTCACCTTCCACAAAAACCCTCCATCAATGAAGAGAGAATAGAGCTAAAAAATTAGATTTTATTTTTGTGTGGTAGTTAGGACCATTTAATGTTAGATTTAGCACCAGTTTAATTTTGTGAATAGTTTCTTAAAACCTGTGCCAATTCTTCTCTAGCAGCGATTCTCAAAACTAGTGCCCAATAAACCGGTGGCACTTTCAAAAAAATCTGATTTTGGCACCGACTTTTAAAAAACTGGTGCTAAGTTTAACACCAGTTTTCCATAGCATCGGTTTCTAAAAAACCGGTAATATTTTAACACCGGATTTCCACAAACCGGTGCTATTTTAGCACAATTTTTTTAAAAACTGGTGCTAAATTTGAAAAAAAAACTAGTGCGAATTAAGATGTGGCAATGGTTTTTAAAATTCGGTGCTAAAGGGGGGTATCTGTGGAAGTGGTTATGGGTTAAACACACACACTTGCACCCACATAACTTGCATGCCCTGTCACATAGAATTGTTTTAGAGAAATATTAAATCTTTCATCTGCTTTACTTATATAATCATCTTAAAATAATAAGTATAAGTCGGAGTGTAATTTATTTTTTGAAGAGATAAGCACGACACGCTTGAATAAATATAATGACCGAGACTATTATGTTGTTTAAATAGATTTAGTTTGTATCTAAGAATGTGTGATGCTTGATATGGAGAAAGATTAAATCTGCATAAATCTTTAGTGCTAAAGTTTTAGTAACATTTTAAAAAAGGGTTAGTATTTAGAAAAAAAACTTGTCCATTTTAGGAACATGAACACAGGTGTGGATATTTATAATCACAATGTTTGTTATGCTGATTCTTGTCTGTCGATATTGATAGCTACATTACAATGTCACTGGAGATGATCACCATTGTTGATTTATCGAGGAATCAATCAAATAATTTTTTTTAGAAAGAAGAATGTTGTTGTATTGTTTTCAAAATAGAAGGCCTTTCTTCACTACAGTTAAAACTTACCATCCCCCAATACTCATCCCAAAAAAAATTAATCTTATTCTGATACTACCCTTGAATCCATTCTTGTAGGTGTTTTCGCTGGAAATTGTGATAGCTAGGTAACATAATAGAGGCTCTTACTACATTGGCTTGAAACTTCAATAAATTGCTCCTAAGTATAAAACTAGACTAGATAATAAAAAAACCCATAACAAAGAACAAAATTCTATAAAGAAACAAGAAGTAATTGAAGAAGAAGTGTAAAAACCAGGGTTCCAGAGCCCCAAGTCAGGCCAAGAAAGGTAAGGAATGAGTGGATAAAGTGCAACTCCTTCCTCGCGAGTTGCAACAGAAATCAGTCCACTCTTGTTCGCGAGTCGCGACACAAATCAATCTACTTTTGCTTTGCTTCCTCCGGGTGAACCGTTGATCCATTTTGGGAGTTATTGTAGTCGTTTTTATGGTACTCGAGAAGAAGAATCCAATGTTACCACAATTGGAGGCTGTTTCTTCTCGGATTATCCACATAACTCTTCTTAAAAACTTAGATCATGCTTCACCCTCTACTTTGCACTCCTTCTTCACTTTATCTTCTACCACTTTATAAGTGGCCCTCCTTATTATACCATCCATGTGAATGGCCTTCTTCAATATTTTACCATCCATGTGAATGGCCTTCTTCAATATTCTACCATCCATGTGAATGGCCTTCTTTATGATAGTCTCCAAATAAGCTCACAAAACATATATGAATCAAACATGGGCGATAAGGGAAAATAACCACACAAGGTGGTTCTAAACTCCTATTTTTTAAAACACCTAATAATATTTCTAACCACCAACAAAAAGAGCTAAAAAAGGGATGTTAATCGTACTAAGAAAACATCAAAATCACGTCTTATCCACTCCCCCACACTTAGAACCTTACTCGTCCTCAAGTAAGAACAAGCAAAGTTCTGAGGTGATTTCTAAGATATGTTTTCCCAAGAGCACAACCAACACATTATTCTTAGAAACAACCTAACCAAAAGATAAGAGCTTACCAACCCTCACATCCCGACCTAAGGAGTCCTAAACCACCAAAACAACAAAACCATGCCATAATTAAAATGAGGTATAAAAATCCAAAGAAAGTCAAGAAGATAGCTTACTCTACCAAGAAATCCCATAAATAGGTAAAAACAAGAGAAGAGTTCACATTATTTTTATTTCTCTCATTTTTTTCATTTTTCCTAGGAGCCCTCTCGGGTTTTCATCCTAACCTCTTTTTTCTTTCAAATCTCACACCTCACCTTTTTCCACACCATAAGGCCTCTTATTTTTTCATAGGTCTCCCTTTTGGTTTTTTGACCTATCCGGGCTCTCCAATTTTTCCTAAGTTTCCCTCTCGGGTTTTCAACTTAGCGGGAATTTTTTCAATTATTTTTCAAACAAAACAAATCAAAGTAGAACATGTGCACAATACAATAAAATGAGATATGTTTCTCTCCGCCACAATTGAAACACACATTGTCCTTAATGTGAACAAAAGGACAAGATAAAGAAATAAGGAAGAAAGAAAAAACTCACAACAAGAACCTTAAAGGTCCTTCCCTATGGTAACAATGCTCACTCCTAGATGAATGTTCTCTCCTCCATGTTCTTGAACTCCTCCCAATATGAAACTTCAACCCATCTTCTACAAATCCATAACTATGAAAGTCTCGATCAACACAAACAAAAGGCAATAATTAGTAGTACTTCTAGATGGTGGTTTTGATGGTCATTTTTTGTGGTGGATTGTGGTGGCATTTTTGTTGTTTTGGGTAAGGGTTTAAGGTCATGGTTGAGAATTTTTTTCAATAAAAGGAAAACACTAGCCTAACTTAAAACTCGGGTTGCCTCCGGATAAGTTTCATATATTTAAGATCGTCGGCACGATCATAAGGTGAAGGTTTAAACCCCTTTACCGTTACTATCCAAAAGTAGAGAGGTGGGGGTACAAATATTCCAAGAGGAAATTTTGGTGGAGGTGGAGTTTGTTTTAAAATAGTTGGGTGGTTATGAGAGGCATAGTCATTTGGTTCCTCAATTATCTCCTTTGAGAATTTCAAAAATGTTGGAGTTGGTTCATTTGGTGAGGGTGGGGATAGCGATGGAAATGAATGTAGCACAATCTACTTTTCCTCAACTTCTTTGCATTCAATAACAAAGTCATCATCCCCTTCGAACTTGAAGTCATTTCTCAAGGTGTACTCACTCACCGTATTGTCGAGTTCAACTCAGGATGGTGTATCTTTGGAATATCAAGCTTCCATTCCGATCACCAATTCCATCATATTGCTCACATACCCATCCAAAGCCTCGAGACTCGAGGATATTCGAGTTTCTGCTTCCTCATTCATCTTGGCCAAGTTAGTTAAGCTTTCTATGGCATCCATGATCTCCGCATGTGTAAAACTTGAACACAGAGGGTGCTCAAATGGACTTCTGATTTCAAACCAAACACAGAGTCGTCAATTGTTCCTGTCTGGATTACAATACATAATGTACCGCTATACTACTACAACATTTTATTTATGGAGGCAATTGGCTATCAAGTGGGGGGTCTTCATTAAAATGGATTTGGTTATGGAGAGACTAAGAAGACCATCTACCATGAAATGGGTGTTTAGGTTAATTTGCAGAGCTAGCTACCACTATCAATAAGGTTAGGTTCTACTCTTGAAAACTAGAATTATGCTATAGAATATGAAAACCTAACTATTTACAGTGGTCACTGTAAGAATATCGGTCACGAATTCTCTAAGTGTAGAATTGTAAACCCATGATTTGGATCATAAATCGCAACCCATAATTAAGAACTCTCAGAAGGAGGCAATGAAAGTTGTTAGAAATTGGAAGCCTCTGCCTCAGCCCTCAAAACACTCCTCGTGAATCACTATTTCACAGAAGCAAAAGGAATATGAGAACCATATGTTGGACAAACCAAAAACTCTCAATTAAAGAGAAACCGGCCAAAAAAGATTATAACCAGTAACCCAATTAGTCCTGCCCCCCAACCTGTATCACAACCTCACTGGATTTACATGATACAGATCAGAGGCTCATGGAAACAAATGATACAGACCAGATAATACAAGGTTTTCACCGGACAATAAATAAGTGGAAATTCTAGAGGAAAAGGATAGAGCAGGAGGCATGTACCCCGACAACATCAAACATATATCAAGCGCTTTTAAGGCAAAAGATGATCCAGCAGGTGTCTTTCTACTCTCCCCTTCTAATGATCAAGATTCTAACAACCTGCTGATTTCATCACTCAGGTCTAGCCAGCAGCAAGGAAATAGATTTCTGGTTCTACTAGACGGAGATAAAATGGATACGAAGCTTTTTTATAATGCTGAATAGTGTTCTAGAGTGCAACGATTGGATGAGCTAAGTTTAAAACCTATAAAGTGAGTACTAAATCTTGTGAGTCTAGAAAGAGAACCTTATTTAATAGGCTAAATAGGATGAATCTTAGATTTGCCTCAAAGAGTAAGAAATCACTTTCTAATGATTAATACAAACCTAAACATCAGAGGTCTGGTCTAGAACATTAGTGGCCTAGATACATCTATAGATAGATTATAAAGACTAATTAACATTTATAAAATTAAATTCGTGTGCATCTTGGAACCTAAACATGGATATGACCAGATAAATAACTATTGAATTAGGCTTAAATTTTATCACTGTCACAGCTTATCAGTAAATAAGATATGGTTATTATGGATGGATAACATAACAATAAACATAATAAATGTAAAGGAACAATATACCTTGGCTATTTTGAGGAATAGCTTATTTGCTGAAGATATAGAAATTTCTTTTATACATGCATCTGCTAACCTTAAAGATAGAAAAAAATTGAGATGATCAGGATCTAATATTAGGGCATAAAATGGTCTTAATATGATATTTCAATGCTATGAACGATGTGGATGAATATAAGGGACTAAAAAAACCAAGTAGGGAAATTAAAGAGGATTTCTCGGGAATTATAACCAAAAATCAGTTAGATCATATCAATAATGTAGGTAATACATTTACTTGGACTAACGACAGAAAAACCCCAGCTATAGAGAGACTAGATAAGACCTTGGCTAACTAGAAATTGATATAACTATTTCCAGATAGTTCAATCCATAATTTAAATAAACATACCTCTGACCACTGCCCTTTGCTTTTAACCATAGGTACAAAAACACCATCTTCACCAAAACCTTTTAGATTCCTTGATGTATGGCTAATTAGACTCGAACTAAAGGATGTAATTGAACTAAGTTGGAACTCTCCAACCCAGGAAAAAGGAATGAGAAGACTTTTTTCACAAACACAAAAAACTAAAACTTGAATTGAAAAAATGGAATAAGGAAGTTTTTATTGACATAAATGAAAACATTAAAAAAAGCTGAAGAAGCCCTTGGGATTCATGAAAGAACATATGAGAATAGCAACTCTTTAGAGGATTTTATAGATTTAAAGCACAAAAATGCTATATTGTTAAATGCATTGACGGAGGAAAAACTTTTCTGGCAGCATAAGGCTAAAATAAAGTGGCTAACAGAGGGTGATGTAAACACAAAAAATTTTGATGCCTATGTTAAACAAAGGATACTGAAACAAACGAAAAAAAAATCTACTTTTGGTGTTTGGATGGATAATCCAGTGGATATTGAAAATGAGGCCATTTCTTTCTTTAATCAATTATTAACTAAATAAACTGAACAAAATGCAAATTATTTTAAATCACACTTCTTAAATTAGATTCCGAAGGTAATCTCTGAAGAAAACAATAACCTACTTAGGAAACCAATCCTAGAGGAAATAAAAGAAATTGTTTTCTCCCTTAACCCAAATGGATCTCCAAGACCTTATGGGTATTCCCCTAACTTTTAAAACAAAACAGGGACATTGTAGGTATAGATATCTTCCATGTAACTATTGATTTCATGGAAGGAAAGGCAATCCCACCTAGCATAGCTCTTAGATAGTATTTATTCCTAAAAAGGAAATCCCAATAACATTTATTGACTTTAGACCTATTAGTCTTTCTAACTTCATCAACAATTTTTTTTTTAAAACTGATTGTTAATAGGTTGGCTGGTCTCGTACCAAACATTATCTCTGATAACCAATCTACTTTCATGAAAGGGAAAGAGATGGTAGATAGTATCCTATATTTAAAAGAGATGGGTGGTTTCCTAAATAATAAACAAAAATACCCTAAATGTATTTTAAAACTAGACCTAGAAAAGGCTTTTGATATGGTAAGGTGGAAGTTTTTAGAGGCTATCTTATTTAAATTTGGTTTTGCTGCTAATTTTACTAGAGTTATTCTTTCCAACCTATCCTCGGCTTAGTTTTCTATTTTAATAAATGGAAATCCAGTTGATTTCTTTCAGCCAACAAGATGTATAAGACAAGGTGACCCCCTATCTCCCATTATTTTCAATATGTTTTCTGAAGCTTTCACAAGAAGCATCAAATTCTTCCTATCTAACCATAAAATTAGTCAATTTATTTTGACAAAGAATGCTAATTCTATATCCCATTTGAGCTATGCTAATGATATTATAATATTTATATAGGTAACTCCCCTAACTATTACTAGATTAAAAGATTTTTACAAGACAACCGGTGGCAAAAAAATTAATTATAGTAAGAGTATTTTTTATGTTAGTAGATATGCTTCTATGGCTTAAATAAAAATGATCAAAAAAAGATTAGGAATGACCAAAGGAACACTGCCTTTTATTTACTTAGGATGCCCCATTTTCATAGGTAGGCCTAAAGCAAGTTATTTCTAATTCCTAATTGAAAAATATGATACTGTGCTTGATAATGGGAAAAATAAATGGTTGACTGCTGCAGGGAAGCTGATTTTGATTAAAAATGTTATGTTTTCTATGCCTCAGCATTTGTGGGCAGTTCTAAAACCCCCCAAATACAGTCATCAAATAGTTAAAAGGAAAATTTTCTTCCTTCTTATGGGGTGAGATAGATAATGAATTGAAAAAGTCTGTAAGATATTAAAAATTATTTATTTTCCCACGGACCAAAATGGATTAGGAATTAGAAACTTTAAGGATATTATTGACGCTTTTTCACTAAAAATGTTGTGGAAGTTTCAGTTAGGAATAACACCTTGGGCACAGTTTATATGGTCTTTACCTGTAAACAAAAGAAAGTCTCAAAATTGGGTTAGGAATTGTAAAATCAACAGTTTAGTTGAAACACGGGTAAGAGTAATCCATGGGCAAGGAAATTCTAACTTCTGCACATCAAACTAGACAAACTTTGGAAGCCTACGGGACTATGAAGACTTACAAAAGGGAGGAATTTCTACTGATCATTTCATTGAATATTTTTTGAATAATAAGAATGTCTTTTTTCTCCAACTACCTAATCTTCCAACTCACATCCTCTATTTTTTACAGGAAGTAACCGTAAATGTGGAGGGGAAGGACAGGCTAATATGGAAACCATCAAAGGATTGAGATTTTACTTTTAAATATGCC
Organism: Rubia tinctorum; assembly: GCA_032355605.1. Classification (NCBI taxonomy): domain Eukaryota; kingdom Viridiplantae; phylum Streptophyta; class Magnoliopsida; order Gentianales; family Rubiaceae; genus Rubia; species Rubia tinctorum. Next base: position 15,746 of record JAULKM010074048.1, read on the forward strand.
TTCCAGGTGATTTCAATTGGGAGACAACCACTTAGAATTTTGAGTTATATTTGGCACAAAAAAATACTCGGGAAAGTCTCTTTCTTCTTGTGGAAACTAGCTAATTCCATTGTGACTTTTGATGACATCATTAGTTACTCTAATATTAGTTTAGCTTCTAAATGTCCATTATGTGATAACTGTGATACCATGTCTCATTTTTTCAACTCATGTGAGCTCTCAGTTTCTGTTTGGAACCATTTTTAAAAACCTAATTGGATTTAGAATCCAAATTTTTCTACTATTTTTGATAGATTATCATTCTAGTGGTCTACTAAGGGAGATACAGCTATACATAGCTGTATTCTTACTTTAATACCTACTTTCATATGTTGGAATTTTGGAAGATGAGAAACAAATTTATATATGAAGAAAAAAATTCACATCAGCTGACTATTATTGAATCTGTCAAAAAGAATATGTTTCAAACATTCTACGCCAACCCTGTTTTCAGTGGTAAGAAGGAGGATATGAATTGGTTTAAACTGTGATTTACCCCAGTATTAGAACCCAAACGTATGCCTAGGATTAGAATAGTTTGATGGAAAATACCTACTGAAGATTATAAAGTGAATGTGGATGCATCTCGGACACAATCTATAAATAGATTTGCTTTTGGAATTGTTGTTAGAAACAAGTTGGGTTTGATAATTACAGCTCTTGTAAAATCTGAAACTGCTACATCTGTTTTACACGCAGAAATTAAAGCACTCAAACTGGGCTATAAATTTGCTGTAAAATTGAACTTGCCTGGCTTTAGTATTGAATCTGACAGTATGCAGACTATTGAAGAAATCAAAAACCCACACAAAGCTCCTTGGAGAATCTATGAACAGGTTTTTGATATACACATGCTATTAAAATCAATCCTAATCACACACACACACACACACACACACACTCTAAGACAGGGTAATAAAGTGGCTGATTATTTGTCTAGTCTAATTGATAAGAATGTAGCAACAGAGAAGGTCTTTACACTTCATCATCTTGACAAAAAAGCAAAGACTTTATTGTATCTTGATAAACTTGGGGTTCCGGATATCAGAATTGATGGATGAATATGATGCTACTCATTTTTTAAATTTTTTTTCCAATGATTAAATACATGCAGGGCATCTTATTGGAGCAAAGATCAACAAGAATTTTGGACCACTTGAAGCGTAATTTTAAGCTGAAAGATGGGGACACCTGGAGTAAAATCTAGAGTTTAAAATGATAGCAAAATGGATGACAATTGGATGAAAGTTCTAAAGTTATTTAGTGCCAGATGCTAACACAACTAAGGCCAAAGTTTTGGAGCAAATTAACAAGCTTTAACTCACGATCATAAGTGAAAAATTCATCAAAGGATTTTCAATCACACTTGAAAATCATTAATATCCGTACATTTTGTAAATGTCAAAATTCCTTTTCTTGTATATTTTATAGTAGATCAATATTTAGGAAAATATGGAACTCTGGCCAAATATTGAACATCGACACAGGGGGTGGAGGTCTTACATTCGGGAACACTGCTAAATTTCGGCTAAATATCTTTGCAGCTTGCTATAGGCCACCATTTTTCAACCGTTAGGCCTTTTGTACAAACTGACCTACTGGGATCACGGTTTATGTAACGAAAGTTACAAAGGGTTTAGAGAACCTAATAAATATCTCCCCCAATAATATGGGTTTCTAAAAAAAGTGATAGCTAGGTAAAACACGCACATGCTTGCGTGCACATAACATGCATGTACTATGACATAGAGAAGTTTTGAGAAAATAGAATTTTCAATTAAAAATATACTTATGTAACTATATGCAATTAAAAATACTGTAATAGAATTTTCAGAAAATAGAATATATATATATATATTATAGTAAATACAATTTCTGTTTTTTAAAGAGCTGGGCATCACACACTCGCTCACATGAAATGAATGATACGAATGTGTTGTTGAAAAATATTTAATATTTATCCAACATTATATGATCCTAAAGGAATATGACATGGAGACAGATCAAATCCAAAAAAACTTTCTTTTTGAGTTTCTATGCCTTTCTAGAAACCCAACCCCAACAATTCTTCACAAAAGATAAAATCCCCAACACACATCCGGTAACAATTAATCGTATTCCTAGATTGCCCTCGTTGCCATTCTCATTGGTGTTTTCACCAAAAATATTAATGCTAGGACTATCAACACATGGGTGTGGATTTTTATAACCACAACAGTGAAGTAATAAGTTCATATACTTGTCCATTGCCTCAATATACTTTTGCAGCCAGACGTGGAAGTAAGTATTCATGGGAAATTTTGTCTACAAATATTTTTAATGGATCCATAAATGCTCTATATACATAAAATATCTATTTTACAAAAAGATGGTTTACACATTCTATCACATAACTACAAAAAGAACTCGTGTTGATATAATAATGGTGATAGGGATTGCCAGTGATTTTGAAAGTAGAAAATAACTAGTGTTACTTCTGCTGACTCTTCTCTACCGATATTGATAGTTACATATCAATTTCAATGGAGATGATCACCATTGTTGAATTTTTTAGGAATCAAGCATAGGTGTGTTCACCGAAAATTGTTATGAGTCAAGCACGCACTTGCACGCATAAAACGTGCATACACTGTGACATAGAAATTTTGTTAGAGAGATATTAAATCTCACATAAGATTTACTTATATAATCATCTTACAATAATAATTATAAGTCAGAGTGTTATTCCCTTTTTAAAGAGCTAGGCACGACATGCTAGAACAAATGAAATGACCGAGACTAATATGTTGTTGAAGTATATTTAGTGTGTATCCAACATTGTTGAGATGTCGTCAGTGTGTATCAAACGTTGACTGATACTAATATGTTGTTGAGATGGCGTTTCTTTGCTTCAGTCAAAACTCATTGCCCCTGAACACACATCCCAAAAAATAATCGTATTTTGATATTACCCTTGTTGCCATTCCCATCGGTGTTTCCTTGGAAATTGTGATAGTTAGGTCAAACACGCATACACTTGCACGCACATACCATGCATGCACTGTGACATAGAGCATGTTTTCCGAGATATTAAATATGCCATCAACTTTACATATGTAACTTTTTGTAACTAATAAGAATTTACTAGAAGTGTGAGGAAAGAGAAAAACCTATCCATTGTACTATATACAATTTCTTTTTTTTACGAAAGAGCTAGGCATCACACACTCACACACATGAAATGAATGAGACAAATCTGTTGTTGAAAAGTATATTTATTGTTTATCCAACATTTTGTGATGCTAGAGTATTATGATATGGAGACAAATGATATCCGTATAAACTTTGTTTTTATAGTTTCTATGATTTTTTATAAACCCAACCTCATCAGTTTGTTTGCAGACAGATCAGGAAGTAAATATTCATGGAATATTTAGTATGGTCAATAATAGTAATGGATCTGTAAATGACCTAAAATGCATATATTAGCCATATTACAACACAATAATTTACACATTTTATCACAAAACTACCAAAAGAACTTGTGGTTATCCAATAATGGTGATAAGTATTACAAGTGATTCTGAAAGTAGAAAGCTACAAGTGTTACTTATGCTAAATCTTATCTGAGAATATTGATAGTTACGTTTCAACGTCACCGGAGATGATCACTATTGTTGATTTATAGAGGAAACAATCAAAAGTGTTTTCACCAAAAATTGTGATAGGTCAAACATGCACGCATATGCACACATATAACATGTATACATTGTGACGTAGAAATTTTTTAGATAAATATTAAATATCTCATTAGCTTTACTTGTTTAATCATGTTAAATTAATAAGTATAAATCGGAATGTTTTCCTTTTTTGAAGAGCTTTGCATGACAAGCTTGCACAAATGAAATGACCTAGACTAATATGTTGTTGAAATAGATTTAGTATGTGCCCAACATTGTGAGATGCTCTATGTGGAGAGAGATGAAATATGCATAAACTTTTAGTGCTAAAGTGTAAGTACATTTTAAAAATGGTTAGTATTTAGAAAGAAATATGTCCATGCTAGGATCATGAACACGAGTGTGGATTTTTATAATCACAGTGTTTGTTCTGCTGATTCTTCTCTATCGATATTGATAGTCATGTTCCAAGGTCACTGGAGATGATCACCATTGTTGATTTCTCGAGGAATCGATAAAATAATTGTTTTAGAAAGAAGAATGTTGTTGTATTGTTTCAAAAGGATTGGCGTTTCATTTCCACAGTTAAAACTCACCGACCCCCTACACATATCCCGAAACAATTAATCATATTCTAATATTACCCTTTCCGCTATTCCAGTAGGTGTTTACAGTGGAAATTGTGATAGCTAAGTCAAACATGCACACGCTTGCACACACATAACATGCATGCACTTTGACATAGAGCATCTTTTGAGAGATATTAAATCTCTCATCAACTTTACTTATGTAACTCTCTATAATTACTATGAATGTAATAGAATTGTGAAGAAAGATAAATCTATCTATTATACTATATACAATTTCATTTTTCGAAAGAGCTAGGCATAACACACCCACACACATGAAATGAATGAGTCGAATGTGTTGTTGAAATGTATTTGATGCTCATCCAACATTGTCTAATGCTAGATGACTTTGATATGGAGAAAAATAAAATCCTAATAAACTTATTTTTGAGTTTCTATGCATTCACTATCACTGGACTGGCCTTCTAGCACTGGTTTTTCGGAAGTCTAGCACTGACATTTGGGGGTCCAAAAAATAGGTGCCTAAGTAGGAGGTGCTAGATTTAGCAACGGTTTTTTGGTAAGCACCGATTTTCTAAACCGGTGCTATATTTGAACCGGTTTTCATATTAGCACCGGTTGGTTAGCATCGGTTTTCTAAAACCGGTGCAATATTGGCATCGGTTTTCATATTAGCACCGGTCTAAAAATTGGTGCTAAATTATTTGGCACCGGTAATTTTTTTGCACTGGTTTTAGTTGCATCAGTTTTAAGAAAACCGATGCTAAACTTTTCACCAGTTATTTATTTACAATTGCAATTGGGCGCTGACTGCAGTTGCGCGCAGCTACTCTATTAGTTCGATTTGGGAAAAACAACACTAGAATTGGGAGCTGGCCGCAGTTGCACACAGCCGCTCTAATACTTCACTACAAATAGTAAAACAGTCTAACAACATATATATGGCCACATCTAGCAACATCAAAAAACATTTTCACTAAATGTATGACACAAGATTAATAATCTATGAGACTAAACATAACTATCTATGGGAATAAACATAACTTTAGTTAAAAATAGCAATTAAATCATGTGGTATGTACACATCAAATCACAAGGCTAATTCATACATCTATGGTCCTTAGAAATGCTCAGATTTAACCTATTATACCATATGGAAAACGTGTCTTGTTTTGATCCTAACATCACCCCTCCAAGCCTTGGATCCCGCTCCGGTAGTTAAGAATTGTACTAGGCTGTATCAAAATGGAAAAATACATAGTATTTCTCCTCATTATTTCCTTTGCATTTAAGAAACTTTGAACCAATTTTTTTGATCCTTTTGTCATCACTTATGTGTTCTAGGAAATGGTCATGCCCATTCATATAAAGCTCCGCATTATTAAAAAGATCAAGTGAACTTCTTGAAACATAGAGGAATACACAAACGTGAGAATATTACGCAATGATCAATTGTTATAACGGAGCTCTCAAACCTCAACATAAATTAAGTAAGTCATTTCAGTAAAACTATGCAATGATTAATCAAGATAACCAAGCACTACCACGGAGACCCCCCCCTTAGCACCGGTTTTTTGGCACCAATTTTTGAAAATCAGTGGCCCATCTTAAATAGCACCAGTTTTTTCAAATATTGCACCGGTTTTTAAAAAATGATGTTTAATTAGCACCACTTTTTGGAAAACCGGTGCTACAGTTGGAAAAGCCAATGCTATAGTTGGAAAATTGGTGTTAAAATGTCACTGGTTTTTAAGAAACCGGTGCTATGAAAAACCGGTGCTAACCTAGCACCAATTTTCTTTTAAAACCGGTGCCAACATTAGATTTTTTTGGAAGTGGCACTAGATAATTGGGCACCGGTTTAAGAGCCAGTGCTGGAGAAGAATTGGCACCAGTTTTTTGACACTATTCACAAAAATCGGTGCTATATGTAACATTAAATGCTCCCAACTACGACACGAAAATAAAATCTGATTTTTGAGCTCTCTTCTCTCTTCATTGATGAAGGGTTTTTTTGAAAGGTGGGCTTCATCCCAAGCCATGAAGACCCATGAATGTAAGTTTTCCTTTACTTTTGTTGATTTAATTAAAATAATAGTGGTTGCAATCATTAATGCATGCATGGGGAGAGTTTAGTTCTATTTATTAATGATTTCTATGCTTGAATAGAGTTTTTATCATGTTGTGAGTGTGTTAACATGGTTGTCTTTTATATTGGTAGATGGTACATATATATCTCCCAAGAATATGGTTGTCTTTGTAGTCATAGCATATTGATTGTGTTTATTTTATAATGTGTGGGTATTGAATTATGGATTGTTTTTTATTATCACATTTAGATACAATGGATCGAGAACTGATTCTTGCATGGAGAACGAAAATGGTTATTGTCCAAGTGCAACTAGATGGAGTGGTGAATATATTGGTTTTGTAGATTTATTTCTTGATTATGCCTACGGTAGCGAGGAGAGAATACTCTGTCCATGCAAGCGATGCTTGTGTCGAGAAAGGTTGGATGAACAATGGGTTGTAAGGTTTCACTTGCTGAAGAACGGATTTGATAGATGTTAAATTGTTTGGACATTTCATAGGGAGGTAGAGCAAAAACGTAAGGTTGGTGGGTTTGATGACATAGATGGAAACAATTGTACCATTGATGCTATGTTCGATGACATTGTAAGAGATTTTAAGCGGAAGCCTGAAATATTGAGTACTTTCCTAGAGGAAAAAAGAGAAGCCATTATATTTGGGATGTAAAAGTAAGGATACCATAATATCCTTTTTATGGAGTGTGAATTCACTCCTAAAGCTTCTGAAGGATAAATTGCTGGATGGGAATGGAATACCGGAAAAAAATTATAAGGCGAAGAAAATATTGTGTCCTCTTGGTTTGTAATATAAGAAAGTGCACGCATGTCCTAATGATTATGTGTTGTATGTTGGTGATTTGAAAGACACTGTTGAATTTCATGTGTGAAAACATTCAAGGTATAAGGGTGTGAAGAATGATGTTGATGAGTGTTTGGCAAAGAGGAGGAAGAAGGTCCCGTTGAAGTGTTTGTGGCATCTTCCTATAATTCCAAGGTTGAAGAGGTTATTTGAAAATCCAAATGATGCAAAGAACTTGAGGTGGCATGCAGAGCGGGAAATACCAAGTGACGAAAAGATTAGACATCCGGCATACGGTGAACAATGGAAAATTTTGACAAAAGGTATCCTACATTTTGTTTGGAAGTTAGAAATTTACACATTTCTTTGTGTATTAATAGGATGAATCCATTGGAAAATATGTCATTGAAACATAGTTCTTGGCCCATGATGTTGGTTATCTATAATTTGCCTTCATATTTATGAATAAAACAAAAATATGTTATGATGCTTGCACTAATCTCAGGTCCTAGACAACCTAGAAACAAAGATGTGTACTTGCAACCTTTGATTGATGATTTGAAGCTTTTGTAAGAAAATGGGGTGACGGTATTTGATGGCCATATGAATGTAGAGTTTCCATTGCGCGCCATGCTTTTTTGTACGATTAATGATTTTCTAGCTTAAGTAAATTTTGAGGATAAGACAAAATTCAAACAGCCTAGCCATGGAAAAAACAACAGTGTATCTCGGCCATAGAAAATGGCTTCAAGGAAATCATAAATACAGGGATGATGTGGTCAACTTTGTTGGGGGGAAGAACGAAGGAAATCCCCCACACTACTAACTGGTGGGCAGATTCATATGAGGGTAAAAAAATTTGAAAGTAGTATTGGGAAAGCACAAGGCAAAGTAAAAATTCAATGTGATGGTTCATGGAAGAAGAGGTATGTATTTTTTGATTTACCGTATTAGGATCATCTTGAGGTTAGGCACTGTCTATACGTGATGCATATTGAGAAAAATATTTGTGAAATCTTATAGGCACTCTGTTGAATATTCCATGGAAGATGAAATATAGTTTGAATGCCCAGTTGGACTTGATTGAATTGGGAATCAAAAATGACCTTGCTCCAGAAATGAAGGGAAAGAGGACTTACTTACCCTTGCACCTTGTACATTGTTGAAGGATGAGAGAACATGTGTTTTGTGATTTTTTGAATTCAGTGAAGGTCCCTATTGGTTATTCGTCGAATGTTAGTCGGGCAGTTACAGAGGATTGTAGGATGAGTGGGTTGAAATCTTATGATTGTCATGTTTTGATGCAACAACAGTTACCTATTACTAGTTTTGGAGGTTGATGTAAGGTACTCAATCAATAGACTTTGTTTCTTATTTGGCTCCACATGTCGGAAGTCTATTAACCGCCACCAATTAGATGTCCTGTAAAAAAAAGAGGTTGTTGTGTTGTGCAAGTTGGAAATGTATTTCCCTCTAGCTTTTTTTGATATAATGGTTCACTTGGTTGTTCATTTAGTTTAAGGGATAAAGATATGTGGCCCAGTTGGTATGCATTGGATCTATCCTTTTGAGCGTCACGTGAAAGTATTCAAGGGATATGCGAAGTGTATGAGTTGGACGGATGCTAGTATTGTTGAGAGGTATGTTACTTAAGAAGTAATTGAATTTTGCTCTAGTTATTTCGAGGATTGTGCTAGTTTTGGGGTGCCAAAGAATCGACATGTCGGATGGCGGGTGGGTAAACCGAGGTCTAAGAGAATGTTATTTACTTCATTGCATAGCAACTTGATGAAAGTTCATTTATATGTCTTGAGAAATTGTAGGAAGACCGTAGATTACGTGACTGAACACCTTAATTTGATCACAAAGGTTTATCCTACGTGGTCCCCCAATAAAGTTCATTTAGAGTACAATGAAACGTTTGTGAATTGGTTTTATGATCGATGCAATGTTGGTGATTGGTACGACAAAAAATTTGAGCATTCGTAAGGAAGCCTATTTGCACAATATTGATGTATTATGGACATGTCATAAATGGTTTCTATTTTGTTGCTACGGACCATGATTCAAGGAGCACGGCAAAAAAAAGTGGGGTTTATGTTGAGTCTGAAACAATGTGGCAAGCAAGTAAGAAAGACAACAAACTAATCCTCGCTGTCATATCGTTTTATGGCGTTATTGATGAGATTTAGGAGCTTGCCTACGGAGAATTCAAGATTCCAGTTTTCAAGTTCATATGGTTTGACAATAGAACCAGAGTTCAAACTGACGATCCAATGGGTTTTACACTGATTGGAAATAGTCATGAAGAGTATGAAAATGATCTGTTTGTATTGGCCGACCAAGCAAGTCAAGTTTTCTACGTTGATGATCTGTGAAATGTAGGGTGGTCGACTATCTTACAAGGTAAGAAATATTGTTTCATTGATGAGATTGATTCCAAGGTTACAACGGAGAAATTAGAGCTTCCATCAATTTTCCCCTTACCGATTAACGATAAGGCTGGAGCCACACGGGAGGAAACACAAAGATGGTATTTGGATTGATGTAGATGGCAGAGAATTGGGGGTCGTGCAATCAAAGAAGAGGAAGGTGGTTAGAGACTAGTGGATCATAATTATATACATGTTCGGGTATATTATGTATGTTTGTAGTACGTTGTGTATTGTATGACTCGCAAGAACTCTGAAACTATGAGGTAACTGGTACTAATTTTGATATGGCTAGATTGAACATGTTTGTTATACATTGAGCTCAGCTGCTATATTAGTTGGAATTGGGGTAGACAAAACCTGATGTGGTCGTTGCGCACAACCGCTTTATAGGTTCCAATAGCTCAGGAAAAGAAAATTAGAATTTTGCAATGCCCGCATCTGCGTGCAGCTACTTCAACAATTGCATTTGGCTGAAAGAAAAATGGAATTGGGCGCTTCCTGCAGCTACCCTAATAGTTGCATTTAGTAAAAGAAAATTAGAATTGGGCGTTGTGCGCAGCTGCTCTAGTAGTTGCATTTGGAAAAAAAGGAAAATATAACTGGGCGATGCGCGTAGTTGTGCTATTAGTTCAATTTGGCAAAAGGAAAATTTGAACTGGACGCTGGCCGCAGCTGCGCACAGCTGCTCTATTAGTTCAATTTAGCAAGAACTACACTGGAATTGGGCACTAACCGCAGTTGTGCGCAACCGCTCTAATAGTTCACCACAAACACTAAAACAGCCCCACAACATACAGATAGCCACGTCTAGCAACATGAAAAAACATTTCCCCAGGTAGTAAGATCACAATGCATGGCCACAACATTCAGCAGCATCCAAAATACATGCACGCACTTAACAAAATTGGGGAAAAAATAAACCGCATGCATTGGAAACAAAACAGTAGCATCCTAATTAATTAAACATCTAAAACCAGCAACTGTAACCAACATTCGAAATTAACATTCAAAGTGAATTAAGATAACATTCTAAATACCCATCACAATAAAAGCAACAAACATTCTGCTCGCAACCAACTTCGGAGCACAATGTCGTGATAAAGGAAGAAAAACCGATGTAGTTGTGGTGATGGAGACTTTCTCGAATTCCCGGCATAATAGTATTCCCAACGCCAATGCTCAAATTCTTCTTGATTTTGTAGAGCACCAAGAGATGTGAACGATGCTCTTCGTTGTTGATTCTGACCGGCTTTAGGCTTGCAGCGATGAAGTGGTACCATACGTTCATCTCGTTTGACAAGTATTTCTTGTCGATGCTGGAGCATTCCGCAGGGAGATTCTTGATGACATCACCATCCTCGTAGTCTGCCTTTATAATTTCATCCCAGGATGCTTTCTCCACTACCTTGTCCATAGCTGCGTACTCACTTGTTGGTTTTAGCGGGATTCGATAGAAGCGGTTGATCACATCCGCGAATATGAGGACTCTCTTTGAGCGGCAGGAAATATCTCCCGAATTGGTATCCTTGAATATGGCCATCACCTAACACATCAACGTTATGTTTGCACGAGCGAGGGAGATGCAGAAGTGATCCCATCCATAACGTTGAATGTAGTCTTTGTAAGGTGCTTCCGTCCTCATCCCTCTCTCCAAAACCAACCCACAACCGAGGAAATTAGTGAAGATATTTTGTGCTCTGGACACTCAAAATCAGGTTCCAAAATTTTACACTCAGCAACCGTGATCTCAAGGCCGCTCAACTGCTTGTCAACGTCGCCTCCTCTAGCCTTTTGCGTGCATTGCTTGTCCATTCCTTGCTCGGACTTGCCATAGCTGATTTTTCTATGCCATATCGGGAAGAAAAGATAACTTACACTGGTGTTATAGCTTTATAATTAAAAGACAGACTCATAAAATAAACATTAAAAATTATAAACGAAAGAAATAGTACAATAAATAATTATATACCATATAATCAACTAACCAATTACAGTAGTTAAAATCATATGAAACAAATAATTAACTAGCGGTTCAATAGTGTGAGCGTATTGTTGTACTACAGCTTTACAACAACTAAACAATCAACATTTTGGACAAAGTCCAGGGAAAAATTCTAAGTGTTCATTGATCAAACCAAAGCAAGGTCGGTTCCATAAGTTTCAGAACAGAGAAATAAATCCAAAAAATAATACATCGGATCAAATACAAAGAAAGGCATCTTAAAATTTGTAGGAATAATTAATAAACTAAACAAAGAGATTACAAAATGGAATAGGGAGACTTCCACAAAAGCTCATATGTGTAGATTTTAATAGGAAGACAATTCATGTATATAACCAAATTTATCCATGGAAGTATGTGCCTTTTAAATACAATTCAAACATAAGATCATGGATATACATAATCCATTGTTATAAATTCAGTAGTAAAAAACATAGACAACGAGGAAACC
>JAULKM010074049.1:0-11840 GCA_032355605.1 Rubia tinctorum
TCTTAAGTTCTTCATTATGAAGGCGATCAATCAAACCATTCAATGCAGCATCTCTAAGCTTCATTCTTGACCTTGTCTTAGGACCAATCATGTTGCATAGAGGATCACGAACATAACCCTTAAATGTTTTATCAAGACGTGGAATGTCTTCATTTATGGTGGTAGTCGTACCCTGATCTCCATCAATTTTTTTCTTGAAAAATCATCAATGAAGAGGAGGAAATAATTACTCTTACCAAGGGAGCTTGGTTTTATGGGACCATATACATCAGTGTGTATGAGTTCTAGTGACCTCTTAGCTCTTGAGTCTGACTCTTTTGGAAAGCTCGTTTTGAATTGCTTTCCAAGTAGACACCATTCACACGCTTGATTGGGGTTATTGATGTTTGGTAACCCTCTCACCATATCCTTCTTGGATAACAGCTCTAACCCTCCAAAATTGAGATGCTCGTATCGAAGATGCCACAACCAAGACATATCCTTGAAGCACATCTTAATACACTGAGCCACTCCATTTTGAATTCTGAGTAGGAACATTCAATTTCTCGTCATCGGTACCTTGGATATGAGATTGCCCCTTCGGTCCTTCAAAGAGAGGTTATTATGCTCTTCATGCTCGGCACATAGTAAATATCAGAGATGAATTTATGAGCACCATTCTTCAATTGAATAAGGATGTTACCTTTTCCTTTCACCTCCAATTTGGTGTCATATCCCAAGGCCACATTACCCTTCACCGCTTCATTAAGCTCAACGAACAAGTTTCTTTCGCCACACATGTGGTTGATGGTACCACTGTCTAGGTACTATTGGTTATTCTTTCCTCCTTTACCTTCTTTAGAGGAAAATAGTAGAACATCATCTTCTTCAACATAGTTTTCCTTCTCCACAACCATTTTATTTCTTGGCACTCTACATTACGAGGCATAGTGACCAAACTTCTCACAATTGTAGCACTTGATTCATGACTTCTCATGTCTGGGCTTCGATCTCCCTCAACCACGACCTCCAGGAGAGTCTTCTCCTCCATGGTTGTTATGTTTGACCTCCAACCTTGTCCATATCCATGTCCACGGCCACAGTCTTGCACTCGACCATACCCTTCTCTCTGTTGGCTCCCACCACGTTCTCCCTTTGTTGGATGAGCTTGGATCTTGAATGCCTGCTCTATGACTTCATCCTTACTCTTCTTCTTTTCTTCATAGGCTTACAATGAGCCTAGAAGTTGCTCTATCGTCATGTCCTCCAGGTCTTTTGTTTCCTCAATGATGGCAACAATATGCTCAAACTTTGGATCTAAAGACCGGAGAACTTTCTCCATGATTCTAAAATCTTCCAATTTCTCACCATTTCTTTTGAGGTTATTAGAAACTGTCAAAAATCTTGAAAAAATAATCGGAGACTAGTTTATCCTTCCTCATATGCAGGGACTCAAACTCTCCGCTTAGAGTTTGAAGACGTACTTTTTTAACTTGATCGGCTCCCTTGTGCAAAACTTGAAGATTCCCCCATGCTTTCTTGGATGTCTTAGTTTCGAAAATATTCTCAAAAATGTCTTCATCTATCCCTTGATAGATAACACAGAGAGCCTTCTTGTCTCTCTTTCTTGAACCTCTCAAACTAATTAGTTGAGGTTGAGAGAGCTCACTTTCATTCTCAGGTTCAGTGTGGAATTTCTCAACGATCTACCATGCATCATGTGCTCGAAAAAGGGCCATCATCCTTAGAATCCAATTTTCATACTTTCTCTTAGTGAGCATTGGAACTTGGAATGGAATAGCATTATTTGCCATGGTAAAAGGATCTTGTTGTTCTGATACTCCTTTGTTGGGAGGAAAAAGCTCTGATACCACTGTATTGAAAGGGAATAGCTCTAATACTACTTTGTTGGGAGGAAAACTTTGAATGGTTTAAGAAGGGTTTAGGAAATTTTGGGAGATAATTAAGAACTTGGAGGAAGAGGCTATTTGTATAAGGAGGAGACTTCTATTATTTTTTACTTGATTGGAACTCTACTACATCACCCCTATTTACACTCGTGGCTTCCCCCAACCAATGACTAGGATCTTGCCATCCCAGCTCTCTATTATAGTCTTTACATCTCCATTATAATCTACACATTCTAGAGATGTTCTAGAACCTACTCTAAAATCTTCCATAACTCTCAAGACTTTTTTGGACTTCTCCTAGATAATGGACCACTAAGAATGTTATTTGAGTTAAACCAAAAATCAAGTTTAATCTTCAACATATATTTCCATCATTTCCATAGCTTCGACACACCTACGCAACTCCCGCTGACTCGCGCACCACTGGCGGCACAAGATCGCCAGTTTGTCTGCAGCTCATGCTTCACCTTTCGCCATCGGCGTTTCTGAAGCTTTGCATGGCGTACAAGTGCTCGGATTTTGTCCATCCGATCTGCTTAACCTTTGCACTGCTCGGTCTTTAATAAATCTGATCTACCAATTTTCTGTTTGTTGCTACTCAGTCATGTTGAAAAACCCACACCCGGAGATATATAGTATCGTTTCCGTCGGAGCTGGTGGGGCGTGAATCTACGGGAGTCGCAGGGGAGAGATTGAATCAGAGGTCTGTTGTGTAGTTTGTTGGAGGTTTGTAATGTCCATTGATAAGAGTATTACGGATGCAACATGGGTTATTATGTGTTGGGAACTTGGGATGAAAATAAAATAGAGATTGGGTTATTATGTACAGTATTAGGGATGGGGAAACTGCGGACGTTGAAGGGGGAGGGTGAAGTAATTTTTGAAGAATTAGAGGGTATTTGGATGAAAATATTACAAGGGGATTAATTTAGTCTCTTCAAAATAATTTGGGATTGCGCGCATTAATTAGTAAAATTGGGGCTACACGAAGAAGTTCCGAAACAATATGCTTTTGTTTGTATAAATATTAAGGTTTGGGTTATTTTTGTTTGGGCCACTGTCTTTTTAATGGAAATTGTTTGGGTTATTTTTGTTTGGGCCATTGTCTTTTTAATGGAAATTGTTTGGGCTGATTTCTAAATAGTTATGAATGGAAGGAAATATATTACGGCCATGTTATAGAAATAACTAACTTATTATTTTAATTTTTAATAATAATTTTTGAAATTAAACAAAATAATAATATACTTTTTATAATAAAAATGCAAACATATTTGATATCATAATATTTTACATACCTACTAAGTGATATTTTTTAAAACATTGTCCATATAATAATATGTATATTGATAAAATTACATTTGTGATTCAAAATGAAAACGTCTATGTGTAATCGTTTGACTTAAATAAATAGTACGGGGTTAATCATTGCTTAATTAGAGGCAAGCATTTTCATCAATATTTATATATACAAAGTTAAATATGTGTTGACCATTGATTAGTTTAAATAAAAAAATTCATTAGATATGGAAAATCAAGTATGAATTGATGATTAATAAGTTAAAGTCAAACCTTAGTACTATATTTTATGTATAGAAAGTCAAGTAAAAACTCACCGTTAAAGATGAACCTTACTTGTTAGTCAAGTAGTGATAAATCATTGTTTAATTTAATTCAAAGCTTAGTTATTAATGTTTATAAATATAAAGTCAAGTCACGATTGACTGTTGATTAGTTAGAGTCAAACCTTAGTATTTATATTTTATATATAGAAAGTCAAGTAACGGTCCAATGTTGATTAGTTAAATTCAAACCTTAATTATTAGTATTCTTATATAGAGAGTTAAGTAAGGATAACCCCTTGATTATTTAAAATCAAACCTTAGTAATTAATGTTTATATAGAGAGAGTCAAGTGACTTAGTATTATATTTTATACATAAAAAGCCCATTAACGATTCACCATTGATTAGTTAAAGTCAAACCTTATTAAGTAGTATTCATATATAGAGAAAATCAAGTAAGAATAACCTGTTGTTTATTTAAAGTCAAACCTTAGTTGTTAGTGTTTATATAGAGAAAGCCAAGTGACTTAGTATTAAATTTTATATACAGACCGTCAAGTAACGATTCACTGTTAATTAATTAAAATAAAACCTTAATTATTAGTATTTATATATGAAGAGAGTCAAGAAAAAATTACCCGTTGATTATTTAAAGTTTGTTAGCGTTTATATAGAGAAAGTCAAGTGTCTTAGTATTATATTTTATATACAGACCGTCAAGTAACGATACATCGTTGCTTTGTTAAAATAAAACCTTAGTTATCAATTGATGCAGGGGATAACTTTCGGGTCTCTATAATCTTCTGAATAGACAAGGGTTGTCTTGATCATCCAGCGTTCCAGCAAACAAGGTCCCAGGAAGTTCTTGGGACTAAGCTTCAATGCTTAAGTCAGCTTTCATTTTGATGTAAGGGTTCTGTTGGAGAATTTTCCATTACCATTCTCACCATTATCGATTTCAATAGAGTCGATGAGTCAGATGATGGGAATCCACTGGTGCGATTTCATTCAGGCCGACATAAGTCGTAATGAGAGCGACATGGCAAGAGCTATTAACCGACGTTGCGCATCGTGGGGCAGTCATGTTGTGTGCATGCTGATGTGGAATTATGACATATACGATGTCATTTTGAAAGGACGATCACGCACACATTGTATCGATGCTCGATTGTGCGATGTCAGTTACATGTTTTCGTTGTACCGGTGTGTGCGACGTTGCTTGTTCATCGGAGAGACGTCGATTCTCGTAAAATATTATAATATTAAATATATTTTATGACACAAACAATCGTTCTTCGCTATCCGCCACATGATATTTAATATTTGATGACACATGATATGGTTGAATGTCATACAGCAATCAATTGTTGTTCAATTAATGCGAAATGGAATTGCATGGTAGAAACCACACAACTATCACATATGTTAGAAATTATTAAAATACATAAGGTTGATATGAAATTGAAATATTATTGGTATTGAACCTCCATTGTCTACGTTGTACGAGATTAACACTGTCAGGGCGACTAGTGAAATGACAAGTCCATCCATCTACATGTTGAAGCTCCATTGATATCTCTCTTTATCCCATTCCAACCAATCCAAAAGCAAAATAATATATGTTAGAAATGGGCAGCCCCCAAATGAAATACACATAATATAGTCATACTTAGACGACATTAATCTCAACCGGAAAAACATAACTCATCTTCTTGAGTACAACGTCGCATAAATGGGGGCAATGATGTCACACAGGCTGACCCGCAAACCGACATCAGACATTCATAGTTTTTTCAAGCATTTTCTTTAAATTTCTATAGTGTTAAATTTTGAAAATTATTTCAAGGTTTAATCCAAGTAAGAAAATTAAAACTAGACTGTTTTGATTTAAATTTAACAAGGGTTCACCCCCGATATCGATCCAAGTGGAAAAATCAACCAGCACCGACATATGAGATGTACTAAAAGGAAAGATCTTCCATATGGGGGATTGATCACTGCCATGTTGAAGAAGTTTGGGGTCCAACCTATTGATAGGCCACTTAGATTAGAATTATATGACATGAGTTGGTTCGTCCACAAGCAGTTGGAAATGGGCGAAGATGGAAAGTGGTAACACAAGGTAGTACTCCGACCGACACATCGGCTAAATCTGCAAAGAGAGCTAGGGATGAAGCGTAGATAGGGCAGAGTCATCACGTGAGTGCATTTGATGTCCCACTTATAAATTGTTTTGTATAAAAACATTGTGACAATATTTTTTTGACTTATTTTTTCTATTTGGTTTAATTTTAGGATGTCGCGTTGATTGGAAGATTTGGGTGAGAAAGTACTTAGCGTGCATTCAAAGTGATATTAGAAAAGCCAACGAAGAATTGGAACGTGATGAATCCCATCATGCCAAGTTCATTGAAGCCTCTCCGGTCTAAATGTAGCTTAGTGATGATGAGACCAAGCTGAACTTCGCCCATGAATTCTCTGGGAGTGACCCTAAGGAAGCCGATGGTGAAGATGCCAATCAAGAGGAGATCAATGCTGAGTTTGCTAGCATGTTTGGAGATTCTTAAATCATTTCAAATTTTGTATGGAAATACCTTGGATATTTGTCGATTGTCTTAAGTTATCTGTACTATTTTGAATTAAAATATGAACCCATGGGTTTTGAATTCTATTGTTTGTTTCATACACAAGTTGTTTAACATGATTAATTAATTTGGTGTATTAATGATTATCAAACATTTCTAAGATTTTAGTTCGCGAATAGGTATAGTTAGATAGTTTGTATTTGAAGGGTGCTACACAGTTTTGCCATTAGGTCCAAGTTACTTCCTAATCTGGAAGCTTTTCGGCTCTACGTATTAAATATAGCATATGAGAGTCCAAACTCAAAATTTGTTCGGTCAAGATGGATTATTCTCTATGTATTGCTATGAATGATGCCCGAAAAGCTTCCGGACTCCGAAGATCATCTTATGAAATTAGCTGCGAATTCTGTCATCAACATGGAACCTTGTGGCTTACAACAAAAATGATCCATTTAAATGAGGTAATTATACGAATAGCTTCCGAGTTCAGATCGCTTGTTTCATTCATAGCATTGTAGGACCCGAATTTAATAAATAATTTGGAATTTAGGTTCCTCCTTTGAATGTTTATTCCAGTCCAGAACTGTAGGTTTTCTTATTACAAATAAGACTTCATTTTTGTCTTTCTCATTTGGAAGCTGGATATTTGGCACTTTGATATGAACATCCAAATGGGTTTCGAACTCAGAACCCACAAACGCTATAACAATGGGCAAAAAAAGGGATTGCTAAATTGAAAACCCTAATTTGCGACTCAAACTCCCCTTCTGACGCCGGAAACATAAAAAAAACCCAAATTCAAACCTTAGTTTCTTACGGGTAAATCTTTACGATATCTTCATCGCAAAAAGGCAGAAATGGGGGAAATGGAAAGTCAAAATGGCTAGGATTATATCTCCCGAGGCTCAATCGAGGTACAATGACTTACGCACAAGTGGTAAATTTCTAGATTGTTACGTCCTAGATCTAAATATTTATCATAGCATAGGTTTAGCTAATCTCATGCTTAAGTTCGATGGGCAACATGTTCTCAAATTATTGACTCTAAATGAACCATCACACTTTGATGAAGTGTGTCAGTTTTATAGAAATTTTCACCAAAAAGGGGGGTGATTACACAACTAAGGTTAACGGGTACAATATTGACCTTATTTCGTGGATTATTAATGAATTTATAGATTTTCCTTTAAAATTTCCCAAGAATGTGTAATTTGATGACATCGAAGGATCATTGAATGATATATATCATAAGGAGGCTTGGCCCTTTTAGTCAGACTACCTGTATGTTGACCCTATCGCCTGTAGTCATAGGTACTTCCACCGTAACCCAGCTAATTCAGGGAAGCCCGGGAGTTTTGATTCGAAACACCTTACCATAGATCAGAATATTGTTCATGAAATAATAGCAAGAAGTATTGCGCCCAAAGCCGGGAACATTACCGAGCTGACTTAAGCGATGCAAATAATGTTTTATTACATCATTGAGGGAAGGAAAATCAATCCTGGTACCGCGATTTTCAATCACATATTTTGGATTGCGACGTCAAAAAATATGGTCAAGGGATCACACTGATCTTGAAGAGTATACAGGGTTGAAGTACACGGTGAGGAGAAGACTTGCAAGTGGTTCAACAAACAGTACTTTTTTGAAGAAAAGGTGGGTCTTTTTTAGCACAAGTGGGCTCACAAGGCACGTGATGGGGATGAGCCGAACAAGAGGCTAAGAATTGAACAAGGTGTGGTACATAGAATATTTTTGTGTCTGCAGGACACATCTATATCTTCAACTCGACTACGATCAACAAGGGTGAATCATATATCTTCAATTTTGTGTCTACAGGCCACATCTATCAATTGACATTAAAAAACAAGAACTTTCATTGTCACATAATTAAGCTCTCAAATCTCAATTATGGTTCCAAAGTAACAAGTTTGGGCATACATAGGTTTTCGTCACGTGCACTCCCAACATGTAAAGCCTCGGACACAAGTGTCACACCACTGTTCTATGATACACCCTTATCATCACCTGATTATGTGCCAAAAGTGAATCCGTTAATATCGTAACCACTATACGGGTAATATTACCCAAGAGTCTCCTTTCCAACCATTTAACTGAACGTGGATGATCACCAATTGCTATGTGGGCTCGTAGTCATGAAGCAAAAGTTCTAGTGTGTTGTTGAAAAACATGTGCTTCATTGTACCTTGGGTGGAGAGGCTAAGTCTCAAATTCCGAGGGTCCACACCAAATTTGGGGTAAATGGCATCAAATTTTTTCCACTGCTCACCGTCTGACATGTGTCTAATAACGTCATCCACATGTGGATCTCTCTCAGAATGCCAACACAACAACTTCACATCTTCTCTAAAAGCAAACAACTTCTTTGGGTTGGGAATGATAGGGAGGTACCATAAAACTTTAGCCGGTATTTCTTTTCTTCAAAATTAAATCTGCATCCACCTAAATCCCTATGCCTCATCGCTTTAATCTGTAACAAGACTCATCATATACCTGACATCTGTCTCGGTCCTCATCGTTTGACCCTCTATACAACCTACAATCATTCGGGCAAGCATGAGTTTTTTCAATTTCATTCCGAAAGGAGGCCACTAATGGAGAGCATTTGATTA
Source organism: Rubia tinctorum (assembly GCA_032355605.1). Classification (NCBI taxonomy): domain Eukaryota; kingdom Viridiplantae; phylum Streptophyta; class Magnoliopsida; order Gentianales; family Rubiaceae; genus Rubia; species Rubia tinctorum. Next base: position 8,673 of record JAULKM010074049.1, read on the forward strand.
GAGGCAGTGACTGGGCTTGGGGTTAGGCTTGAGGCTATTAGAAACCTCTCTGGTTTCTGACAGCTTTTTTTTAGAGGCTCAGAAATAGGTTCCACATTCATAACCTATTTTGGACCCTAAACTAAGGAGATTTTGTAACCTCCTTTGATTGAAATCAATCAAAAATAAAACCATAGAAGGCGGTTCTAAAGTGTCTTCTATGGTTAATAGAACCTCCTTTAATCGCCCTATTCTTCACTAGTGACAAAGAACTATTTTTGCATCGTACGAACCATTAGGCAAAAGATTGCCTTCAGGATGAAATTCCCTAACTAATTCAAAAGTCTCTGTCATGCCATTATCAGTCCACCCGAATTTCACTTTAATTTATCATTCGCAAAGTGGAACTCAACACCAAATGCTCAGAACTGATGCACAATGCCGTCTTCTTGACATTATGCAAAGCTTCAAGGATTTCGTGTTTACCGTGGAATTCTCTAGAAACATCCTCCACTATCTCCTCGAATCCATTATTCACATATAAATTCTCCACTTTTCATAGCTAACATCTTCAACACAAGCCGTTTCAACCTTCCCGTGCCACACCCAAGAGGTGTAACTAGTTTGAAACCCTCAGATGATAAGAAATTCACGTATCTTCTTCCTTCCCAAATATACATCATTCTTACAATCCTTACATGGACAATGTGCCCGGACAACAACATTCTTCGAAGCATGTTCAAAATCAACCACAATAAAGGATTCTACCAAAGGGATGTAATCGGGTGATTTTCTCAAATCTCTACCATTTAATTCAGTTCTATCATATTCAATCATCTAAAATAAAATGCAATTAATATCCACACAACACATAAATTTTTATGAACATTCACAAATGGAACTATAACATCAAAACTAATTCAATGAACAAAACAAAATCATTGAACACATGAATCTAACCTAATAGCTAGTGATTCAATTTTACTCATTTACATACATTATCCAATGCACATGGGGAAGCTCGATTAGTTCTTCATCAAGTCCAAACCCCATTTGCTATTACTAAAATGAGGTTTTCAAGAAACATTGACCTAAAATGTTTTTTTATTCACCCACTCAACTTCTGAGTCCGTAAGCTGTTTACCATAACCCTACATATACCCCGACTATGTTACAGGTTTGGAACCTGGACACGATTCAATATATGAGTTCGTAAATATTCTCAGCTCTTAGACTATGGTACAAACTAAATTTTCCTTGTTCGTAACTTCGTCGGTTCCACGTTTCAAATTCGTGAGTAACACAAATTAAAGGCGGGTCGGCAGAACCGCCTTTAAATATAATCATTCAAAGGCGGTTATAACAAAAACCGACTTTGTTTGTAATGAACCAAAGGTGATTTTATAAAACCCGTCTTTAAAATTAATTTAACAGCCTGAATTGTTTTTGCGGGGAGCCAATTTTGGTAGCTTTCAATTTCGAAAAGCCTTAGAGAAGGTGGTTTTTGGGCATTTCCACGGAACCTCCTTCGAGTGATGCCTTTAATCAAAGGTTCTCCACTAGTATTTCAAGCACCGGTATTCATGATTCCATACTTGTGCTTACTTCATACAGGTACTTGAAATATATGAGCACCAGGTAGTAATAAGTACACCGGTGTTGGAAATATATGAGCACCCTAAATATATGAGCACCAGGAATTCATTCCATTCTGGTGTTATCATTATACTACTCGGGAATTGATTTTAACTACTAGCACCGACATCCTTCTTTACCGGTGCTAAACTAATAACCAGCACCGGTATTGTGTTACAAGCACCGGTATAGTACGGGGTAAGTTCAACACCAAAATAGGTTACCGGTGCTAGTTACTTCGTTTCGGCATCGATGGGGTATATCGGTGCATATGTAACTATGTTCCAACACCATCCTCTTTAGGCACCAATTAAGGAATATCAATCTTATGTGAATATTACTTGTAATTAGATTAGATTCCTTTTCCTTTTTTGTATAGGTCTTTGTACCTCTATATAATGTACCCCAGAGCATGAATACAAACACACAATAATTACCCCGTAAATTGTTCATGGTATCAGAGCCTAAAATCATAAAAGAATTTTCTACTGCTTTTTCTCGAGCTGTAGCTGCCGCCAACGTCAGCCGCACTCCGATCGCCTTCTGCTGACCACCACAGCCCTCTACCAGGTTGCTGCGATCTTCAGACGTCGTACGTAATCTGATCTGCTACCGCGTTGTCCTCCAAGCACCGACATCAACTCACACACTGCCGCTAGTTCTCCATGAAGTGCCATTTTAAACCACACGTACCGTCGATCTTTTTCTACCGCTGATCCACAACAATGTCTACCCCTGGTTCCAGTTTCGATGTTGTTGAGCAAGCTCGCATCGCCGCTGAAGCTGAGGCTAAAAAGCTACAGAATCTCAATGACACCGACGTGATTGCAGCTATACTCAAATAGTTTCAATTAAAATCTAGCTCTGGGGAATTTGTACCTTTTGGTCTATCTCTAAACGATCCCTACTATCTTAGTACCACTGTGTCAATTGGCCCCGTCACACTGAAAGGTGAAGAGAATTATCTTGAATGGTGTGCTACAATTTCTGGCGCCATGGATGAGGATATCTAGAACTTTGGGAGGCCGTCGTCGTGCCTCTAAAAGATAGTATTTATATGCCCTAATTGCGGCTATACTACTAGAAAGTATATAGTAGCAAGTCGGGGTCGTCCACGAGGAAAATGGGTTTTATCGAGTGTTAAGCGTAGTGAAAAAGCACACGAAGAATTTACTCTACGTGTGCGGTAACCAAGTTGGGGGGTTTTAATTTTTGAAAAACACTACGATTACTTTAAATAACTAGATTAACCAACAATTAGAGAAATTAATATAACTAAGACACACTAGTATGAAAGATGTAATTAAGATGATAACGAGTTTTGGGCGCAATTGCTTTACATTTCTAGCCATCATTTGATCATCGAATAATTATCCTAATTTTATGTATTAATCACATATTGTAGAGAACTTATCAACACCTTTCGGGTGAAGATATTTCTAGACTCTCATTGGTTATAGTTAGAGTGGGCGATCGCCGCCACACAATAACCCTTACCCTCGGGTCACCCTAGACGATCGGCGTCATAGACTTCCCCGAGAATAGCAATACACA
>JAULKM010074059.1:0-11840 GCA_032355605.1 Rubia tinctorum
AAAGGTCTTTGTTGCAATATTAAAGTTTTATTATGCAACGTGTAGTAGTTATAAATTTTATAACCCAGTTCATGCAAACCGAATTTTTTATCTTCATTTCTTCTAATTTACACTTTAAACCTTGGTCTTTTAATGACTTATGGAAAGACCGTCTTTCAATAAACAGACTCGTGTATAAATTAACACATAATCATGTTTTATACAGTATAATCATTATCAATTTATAATTCATATTTGATGATGGGGTAATTTAATGTTTGTTTCCATTTATTTCATGGAACCATAATTTTGAAAACAGTTAAAAAATGTATCTCAAAATATAAATAATTATAGTGTAATCTTAAAGGTTTTAGGAACAAAATTTGTCATGATTGATCTAATCATTAGACTATCTAATAGGAAACGCCCTTTTAAATTCATAATTGTTGAATTCTCTACCTCTTTAATAATTACAGGAGAAGAAGTTATATCATTTTCACAATTCTTATATATAGTAATATCTACTGTACAATAACCACAACTCAAAACTACCACCTAACCGGCGCCAACTCTTGAACAAGGCACCTATAGCAATGAAGCCAAAGGGTACATAACATTCCACCAAAAACAAATTCACATCACGTGAAATGAATAGGCAAAACATTTACATCTTCACAAATCAATGATCTTTTAACGATATTGCGACTTAAATGGGCAGATCACCCGCAGTACTACTGTGACACAGGTAGGAAAATCACCTATAACTTCAAAACACTAATGAAAATGCTCGGACTAGCGAAAAAAGTAGGAATGTCAACTGCAACTTTGCACATGAGCCAAGCGATACAAGTAGTGCATCCTCATACGGTCGCTTGAAAGTTCCAAATCCAGCTTACAGTCCAACATGGGCAACACACAATGTAGTGACACCCCTATCGACTCAAACAATAGCACACCCTCACAAAACCCAAAAGCTAATGTTACAACCCCTCCCTTCAATATTGGCTTATATCGGGACTACGGACCTTCAAAAAAGGCCTCATGCATTAAAGATTGGGTTACCACAGCATCATACAGATTTTGTTTGCACTCATCGCAATGGAACAATACATTCACTACACAGATTGTGTACAAATCTAGGTAACCACGCATTATATGAAACATACTTTATACAAACATTATAACTTCACACAGTATACAACAGACAAATCACATAAACATCATCAACATTATTACTAAGATAACCACAAATATGACAGCCTTTTTACTTGATATACAGTTCACTCTTACACTCAAAAATACTAGAACGCCCACAAAGAAAATGGACGTTGCTAACAAAAGGATAATTTCATACATTATCCCAAACACGCGTACACAAAGTACTTATTACTATAGCTATTTTCACATGATCCCCAGTAATACTTAAAATATCTAACTATTCCATCAGCTACGGTGATCGCCTAAAGTACTTGCCACTTCAAAACCATGTCGACGAGGAAATCCATCTAACATGGCCATATCGTCGGTCCCTTCATCCTGTAAAATTTCCTCTAACTTCCATCACATGTGTAGGTATATGTTACGGGGAATCCCTCTAGATGATGATAGACCTTGGGATGAGTCTAGCAAGTTTCACTCTTCTAAGTGCCTGCAAGAGAGTCTCGGGGAGAAGTTATGACGCCCAACTTAGTGGGGAATCTAAAGAGGTGTAGTATGTATGGATTTGCTTACCTGAACTAGTGTTTTATGTCTTTACTTATAGGATCATTGATTGTTCCATTATGGCTATAATGTGTTCACCTCAACTAGATCGTGGTCTGGTATAGGGTCTAGTAAAGGGTGTCATGGCGAGTAGTACTTTTGTGTTTTCTTCAGGGCTGATTGTTTGTCACGGGATGGGCTCGATCTACTCCTGAGCATTGAGTGAGCTAGGCCTTATGCTTAGGGTTTTGAGAGTTAGGCATATACCATAAGCTTCCCGGCCGCGGAGTTATGAAATGCTTGGTGCTTATGGGGGGGTTTTTATCAAACCAAAAATGTGTTATTTTTCTGGGTTCGAGGCAAAATATATGTTTTTTTGGGTTTGATGAAAAAAATGGTGATGCTAGCACAAATCTATGTATGACTTCGTGGGTGAGAAGGAAAAAATGATGTTTAATTATTTTTCATGTGGTATTTTTTGCATATCGATTCGTATCTCTTTATAGATGGGATACATTGTTCGAAGATCGATGGAAATATTGACACGCAAGCATAATGGCATGTTGAATAGTTATTTAGTAACACGTTTAACGAGTGACAGCTCCTATTCATAACTGACACAAGTTTCTTATCGCCTTGAAAAGTTGCATATTCGAAGCGCGACTTTATATGTTTGGTTTTTTACGTGCGTATAAAAGGCTAGAGATGTGTTAATAGAACTTACCATGTTCATTTTGGTTTGCAGGAGCGTTGGCGGATTTTGTAGGCTATTCTCTGAGGCTATCATTAATTGAAGGTATTATTTTGGTTTTATCTCTCTCTCTCTCTCTCTTTATTTTTTTGAAAATATAATGGTTGTTCATTTTGAATCATCGTCCACCATTGGCCAGCTTAACATGGGAGATAGTGGGGTGGCATGAGATGACATGCTTACCATGGATGAAGTGATCGTCGGGGAAAATGAAATGGTTAGGAGGGGGATAATCAAAATATGAAAGATAAAAATATTGTCATAACTGAGAGTTCCTTAGAGGCTTTGAAGTAGTACCATTCATCTTTGGATAGGTGTGAGATTAGCTTGCATGTTGCCGATGAAAGGGTGTGGGACCCCTCGGCCGATGTTTTTAGTGCTTATGAGCATTTTTTCTTATATGGGTTGCTCTTTCCAGCTTCATCAGAGAGGCATGGCCATGATGAGTGGGTACGAAGAAGTATGTAAAAATGCTGGAAATGAGGTAAAGGTTGGTGATTTTATTGGGGGTTTTAATCTACAGAGTGTAGGCGAAGAAGGGTTGCTTACGATTAATCCTAGTGTTTCTAAGATTCAACTTGTGAAGGCTTTTCCCAGAAACTGTGAACCGTTGAAAGAAGAGGTATTTTTATGTTGAGGGCGTGGAAGGTAAGACAATGCCTTTGAGCAACTCCGATGTTCCTGTCGATAGGCAAACTGATAAGTTAAGGAGATAGACGAAGAAGAGCTAGATTGTGGTAGATTTGGTCCCATATGTCGTGGAGATAATCAGGCCTAGGGGGAAGCGAGGTTGCCATTTTTAATGTTACTATATCTTTTGTGTGTTCCCATTTTATTGTGTTTGTTGGCCTTATTGTATGTCCTTTGCTAATTGTATTATTCTCTGTGTAGGAATGACATTGTCAAAAATTGACCCTCCCAGTCCTAACAACAGCGGAAGGGAATCTGAGGGGCAGTACACCGACGCGCAATTGAACGCTTGGTCGAGGAAGAAGTTGAGGACTGGTGGGGGTTTAGCAAGTCGAATGTGACTTGGCAGCCCACCAGAAAGATCCCTAACACAGGAGGTTCTAAGCAAGCTTTCTCCGATTGAAAGATTTCTTGCCATTGAAAGATTTCTCTGATTAAATTTGACAAAGTTACGAGTTCGGATTTGATTTTGGGTTGAAGGCTAAAGTTTGGGTGAAGAATTCGATTTGGGTATTGGTTTTAATATGACTTAGTTTTTTATTATCTATCCCACTAATCAGTTTCGAACTCGGAACCGATTCTTATCATAACTCTGAGGCAATGAATACTTTCCTAGTTCGCAACATCTTCGTAGCCTTCATCCGAGTTTGGAACAAGTCAAAATTGGGGGAAAGCGAAAATAAATAGATTTCAAAGGGTCATAAATACCCCAGTTTGAGCATGAATTCCCCTCAAAATATCACTCACAAACACACCAAACCCCTTCATCCCTCAAATTCTTCTTCAAATCTACATCCACAAACATATACTAGTCCAAACCCTAGAGAATCTAATATATATTCAACGATCACTAACAATCACCAATGACAAGGAAAGTTTATGGGTTAGGTTGTCAAGAGTCATTTCTTGCCTAGGGTTGGTGTTCTTCCCAACTTCAAATCCATAGGGTAGCTCTTATTCATTTTTGTCACTTTTCATATTGTTTAATATTGGTCATTGTAATAGAAATCTAGTTTTGGGCCTATGTCTACATTGTGGTGAGGATAATATATTGATGATGGCTATTCTTGAAGAGTAAAATATATATTATCTATTTTTTGGCATATTTTTAAACCATCGTGAATGGTCGTTTATTTTTTGTTATTAGTTATCCAGATAGGGTTTTTGAAATTTGGTAGGAATTGCGTCTATTAAGTCTAATTGATTGGCTCATTATAAAAGTATTCTCAGGTAGTAGAATGTCGAGAAAAAGAACCCGTGTTGATCCATTATCTTCGCATGACATAAATAATAAAACAAAGGCTGATGATATTAATGACGGGGATGGCTCGGAAGAGATAGGAATTGCTAAAACACATTGCAGAACATTAGAAAGGAGGATGGCAAGGAAGGAAATTACCTCGTTGGCTTTTAACAAGGCTTAATGGTGTTAACGAGGGTAGAAATCCATTACGATAATTGGCACGAAGTGCCAAAAGGATACAAGGACACCCGATGGATGAAGTGCAAGGTAAAATTCTTGTGATTTGGCTACTTTTCAACCTATTCGGCTTTTAATATTCGTATTTAATGATAATTATATCCAAACTTCATTTCTTAAACTCCCTTATAGAGACCCTTTGAAATCGATAGCCCGGACATGAGAGAGTTAAGAAAAAAAATGACGGGTATGTTGTTGAAGAGTTTGCGAGAACACAAGTACACCATATCAAGAGATTACATCTTTTCAAATAAAAAGAAAGATCGTCCGTAGCTCACTTACACACATTCAACCAGAGAGTTGGGAGATCCACAAAATAAGAGCCTTTTAGAACGAAAAAAACCTTAGTAAACTTAATACAGTAGATTAATGATTTTAGATTTTTAAGTTATATTATCACATACCTTCAAAATTGTCACATGGGGTACAAGGGATGAAAAGCGATGGATTTCATCTTTGAACACATTCCCTAATAGAAAAAGTCGTGGAGGGGGGGTATGGCTTGGCCACCCTTGAGACTGTACAGGAAAGTTTTGAACAAGATGTGTTGTTGCCAATTAAAAGGGGGATGACCGAAGAAGAGGCTAGGCCAGTGGTCATTCTGATTTATGTCGATTGAATTGAACGGTGTGATTTTTTCTCTCAAAGGTAAAAAAATAGAGAGGGTCGTTACGTAAAGGAGACCAAGATTGAATTAGAGGAATAGGTGGTAATCCAATTATAAAATTCCAAATTTTTGTAATCAAATCCATATGTTGAATATCATTGAAGCTTGACTTCACGTACTATTTTCAAAGGCTAATTTAAAACAAGATGAAATCCAATGTCAATTCATTTCAACCGGTAAACACGACGTCCCATGTGAGGCTACCAACAAATCCGATCACCTGGGAAGGGCTAAGAGGGGTTGGTGCATTCATGTCAAAAAGATATGCTTTCGGGATAGTACGTTGTTATTGCAAGGAAAGGCCATCAAGAGTCCACACCTTGAAAAAGGAAGACCAACTACGAGATAAAAGGATAGAGCAACAAGATATTTTGATTCGGAAGTTGGTTAAACACACCGGCCATCCTTTACCAGACAATCTAGAGGATTTAACCAGCAATTGGGAGTTTCCCCATCAAGAGGATCTCACCATTCTCCGAGTGTGATTGAGGTTAACCACAAACCCATACTTTCGAAATCAACCAAAGAAAATTATTCCGACAAGGTCATCTTATCCATAAAAAAAGGTTAAAACAATTCTAATTCATTATGTGTTTTATCTTTGAATACTATTAACTAAGGATTGTTTATTAAATGTAGTCTTCACATGTGTGCGGACTTTTCATTGAAATTGGTGATGAGGCAAGAACACTACATGTAGCCGACGATATTCTTCATAAAGCAATATGGCATCATCACTCAATACCAATCGATTGAATGCTAGGATATTTTTGGAGAAACAGTTAGTCCACAATGCCAATTTCCCCATTCCGAAAGGGGAATACAAGACAGTGAGACCCACCCATGGCATGTTACTCCTATGGCCAAGGCGTTTAATGCTCGCGGATCCTTCAAAAGACAGCCATTTGAAAGTGAACCGAGGAACGACACCGAATTTTTTTTTACCCCATCTAAGGCTGCGCGAGAACCAACGTTAAGAGCACAAATAGCAAGGGAATGTTCGATTTTCATCCGCATATTGTACGACTGGATTGTCGAACACGAACGTAACTCTACATACACATTTTCTGGAAACGAGTGTGTTTTTGGACAAAACAAAGATATCATCGCGATGTGGAGTGACTTTGAAGAATTCCGGAGATGTGATCAAGTCAACCAAACCATAATGTCATTTTCCTATTGTAAGTTCAACTTTCTTCTTATTAAATTGCTTGGCAAAAATTGATCATGCAAAAATGTTCAAAATATTATATATAAGGTACATTTATTACTTTGTTAATCAAAAGGAGAATGGATGGGTAGGGTATTTGTGTCCGGTAATGACTCAAGAAATTGGGTTTTCGAGGGCAAAAAGGATTGAATATTATGTACTCAAAAAGCCTAGGGCGACATGAGAATAAGCTTTTTATCGCACCTTTCATTGAGAGGTGATGATTTTCTTACTTTAACTCTCGTACACGTTTATGAGTCAATTAATTTGGGGAAATTAATGGTTACATATCAACATTTTTGTGCAGGAACCATTGGAGATTAATTTTCATTGTGCCAAGCGAGAAACGTGTATATTGGATGGATCACTTGCACTTTCAACCGTCTAAATCATTTGTAGATATTTTGGAGAATACCCTCAATGAACCTAGTGTTACAAAAAAGATTATCGTAGTTCAAATCAAGGGGTGATTCTCCACCAAGCTAAATATTTTTAAATGATTTATGATAATTAGTTAGTATATTCACAATTTCTTCTTTGTAAATAAGAACAAGAAACAAGCAAAAACATAGGAGTGCGGCTATTAAGTTATGTTATACGTGACCGGGTGGGTTAAAGATGTCCGGTTGGATTACGTAGAAATTGATAAGGTGAGTATTAAATATATTTGCACACTAAGTATTGTACAATTATTAACTACTTAACTACCTTAACTAACGAAATTCTACTATGATATCCACAAATTTTTTCAGAGGACTACAAGCCAAATTCACAAGATGATATCAATATGGAGAGAAATTGATCAGCCAGGCATCTATTTCATGCGCGCTTCACAACTTTGGAAATCTTAGTGTGGTAGTGTGCCCCAATTTTCAACATCCTTGACATGGATTATGTGGAATAGGGTTTTGATAGATTTATGTTCCTATCTATAAATAGTTGCTTGTATAGTGTTGTCTATAGGTTTTTGTTAAAGCCATAATCAGGTAGGTTAAGGCTAGAAAAATTACATGTTCGGTGCGGAATATAATTTGCTAGATTCTATTCCTATGTATGGATGGATGCTATTTTAGCCCTATTTATACATTTTTGCTATCCAAGACGATGCGTTTGTAAACTGTTGGCAATTGGATTGGGGGCTTGATGCTAATTATGAGTCGGTTTTATGAAATCCAAAAATTACCTTGCTTGCCACTTTTGGTTCAAAATTCAAAACTGTTAGCCTAATTCATACCACCAGCATAGATTCATGGTCCAAAATTCGAAACATTTTTCACGATAAAATAGTATGAATAGGGTAAAACCTCAGGTTCTGTCCGAATTCTCCCCCTGACTAGGGAACTCTAAGGTCCGACTGATCCCCTGAGGAAGGAACTACAACATCCGGCACTGGTCTCGATATCGGAACGACGGAATTTCCTAAAAAAATAAATAATTCGTTATTTGGGACAGAAACTGGAGAGAATGTCGGAACTAATACCACCCGTCCGACAGTGCTTCATCCACTGGAACGTAATAATATTTCTGATTTTGGAACAAATACTTGGAGCCGACATCCATCCCGCCTTTACAAGTTTAGAACTGATTCAAGGCAGTTCCACCACCCTTTCAAAGGCAGCATAGAACCGCCTTCTCTGGTCACATTTAAAGGCAGTTCTCGAATTCGCCTTGAACCGTAGAGGATCAAAGGCGGAGCCAGAAAATTCACATACAAACTTCTCTGATCCGTTAGAACCTCTTTTAATCGTCTCACTCTACACTAGTGAATAGATCACAGGGAGATTAGGCAGATGAATCTAAACTGGGACTGACTTTGGGTTAATAAAATCAAGTTTCTATGACCATTCTGCTACTAGAAATGGCTTGCTATCAAACATTACCTTACCATTTTCAACCACTTCATCTATCTGCTCTTTGTAATTTTTTTGACAACTCCTCTTTATTTTTAGCTCTGACCATAAAAACCCCATTTTTAACTATATAAATTCTTTGGACCGGCCTATTTCCCCATATTCTACCAAAAAATCCCTCTGCTACATTAAATGGAGGAAAATCCCAATAAATCAACACACTACTTTTGTTTCCCAAGTTTTTGCACCATCTCTAACCTAAATTGAAAATTTTTCCCATTTAAACACCTTCAATTTCAATTGGGGGAAAGAACTATACCTCACTCCCATGTTTTTCAAACTGTTTACTCCAGGGTTTAGTTTGGGTCAATTTCTCCTCAATCCTATCTGTCTAGCTCAACTTTTTGCTAACAGTTGATGATTGTCCTCCATTTGACTTTTCACCCACAAATTTTTCCCCAACTTCAGCTCCCTTATTTTATCCCTGCAATTGAGTATCCACCATTCCCATATTTAACTGCTCATCTTTATTTCCCATTTACTTGTTTTCACTCACCCATTCTTCCTCAATCTTTTGCTTCCCTAGCTTTGCCTTCCTTCCCAATTCCTTCTTCACCTTAGTTAGAACCCTCTGTTATTTCCTCTTTTCACCTCGATCTCTCCATGATAGTGACATCAAATCGATTAGCACATAAGGTCAATTTTTTCACATACTTAAGGTGTTTTTCACATACTGAAGGTGCTTTCGCCCATAGTAAAAGGGAGAAAAAAGAACTTGTAAATAAAATTCTTTATTTTCAATTTAAATGTAAGACACAAAAAGTACAAAAAAATAATCTTAATTTTTAATTAATAATACCTTGCACTGAGCGTGGGTCAAAAAATTCCCTTTAAAAAGAATGTACAACACTCCAAGTTCTTGAGAATGGTTCAAACTTCAAAAGTTGGGCAATAATCGCTCTTATAGCTAATTCCTAAAAGTTCCCATACCTCAATGACATCTTGCCTCAACTAGGTATAAAAATTGGAAAAAGCTATAATTTAAACTCTTCCTCATTTTAAAGAGTTGGGGCCCCTGATAAATCACCCTATCACCAATGGTGATAATTATTATTTTTAAATAAACACGATTCTTATGATATCATTATGATATCAATGTCCAAGGTTAGCCTGATCGTTTCAATGGACCTATATCCGTGAAAAAACAAAAATCTCTGTGACATCTCAAATAACCACAACTCAGTTAGCATACTCAGTTAGCCTGTTGGAGCCATTGAGCTGCAGGAAGTTCCAAGATAAACAGATTCTGCCTTCTTATGTTCCTATTTCTGCCCATAAACAATTATAAGCAAATTATAGACAATGATATCAGGCTTGAAAAAACTCTTGTACGATATCCATTCACACATCTGGATCAACAACCAACAAAATCAACCAGTACGTACATGTGCTTCCAGCCTGGATGTGCTTCCACCTGAGTACTAGCTCAGGTGGAAGCACATCCAAGCTAGTTTTCACTCAAGTCTGATATGGTCATGTCAGAATGGATATTCATTCTGTTTTCTAGTTTTCACCTCATTCTCATATTACACACAACCTTTTGCATTTCTGAGCAACATTTGATCGAGACGAAGAAACGACATAAAAATACTACCAGCGAGTTTAAATGTATAGAAGAAGGGAGTGTCAAGTCCAGACCTTTATGATACCGTTTATTGAGACGAAGATGAATGCACACATTGATTAGGTCGTCAAAATCAAGAACCAAGTGATTAGGTCGTTAAAATACAAATAAAAAATCAAGTACCCTTGTAGTATGAAGAAAAACAGCGTACAATCACACTAAGTGAGACATGTAAAAAAAAGCACAGGATCTTATCTATCTGCATGGAGATTCAATATCTGATATAGCAGCAAGTGGGGCATCAAGAAATTTCACTATCACGTGTATAAAATTTAACTTACTGCACATATATGGAAAGAGTGAAAGAGTGTGTAGTTTTTTAAGGCTGATGAGACCATCAATAACTCGTGAAATATCTGGGATCTCTCCTCATCACTGCCAATGTGACAAATCCTGCATTCACATCCAAAAGGATAGGAACATATTCAGAAAATAGTTCTTTCGTAGTGGAACAAAGCTGAGTTTATAGGCACAAGTTGCTTATAGAAACTAGTCATTATTTCAAAGACAGTTTCTGTATCCAACAACATAAATATAACAACATAAACTGATCCCAGAACTAGAAAATTATATGGGTGACTTGCAATCTGATCCCAGAACCTACCTTTGTGTCATGGCAGAACTGAAAAGCTGCATCTTATAATGCTGCCTTCATGGATTTTCATGGACCACATACAATGCTGCCTTATTTAATGCCGCTGCAGCTGACCATTCGAGGGGATGTCTTTTGTGCCTGATTCACGCAACGGCTAGCAATATTTTGGTGGCTACCTCATTCAACCTCATCCAGGCACAAAATTTTGGTGCCTGCCTAATTCAACAACAAGAAATTATTTGGTGCCTACTTCATTCAACAGAAAACAACTTTTGGGTGGCTTCCTCATCAAGGCATATGGCTGATGCAAAAAAGGAATCACTAACGCACGTATCTCCCTGCTCTTTTGAGAACAAGTCCTGCTTCTGTAGGAGGCAAACTGCGGGAAAGAGTCCTTGGAACATGAACATCCTTCGTTTATGCATCAATATAGCTTTCCTTATCCGCATTTATGTAAAGTTACTTCATAGATATTAGATAATTTTTGTATTATGTGTTTAGGTATAACTCAATCAACTAAGGTTTCTTCTATCACCATTACTATTGGTATTTTGAGCATACTATTGGAGGATAAGTGTCTGCTTTGAGTCAAGAACCTGAACATCTCATTGAGAATTCCCCCACATCTTCCCACATGGGAATAGGTTGATATGTATGATATGATGGTTGGGGTGACTCTTAGTCGCTTCATTACTTCAAAGACAGTGTCTGCATCTACAAGAAAACCAATGAGAACCTTAATGGAACGATAAAATGTTTTGAGAAACATACTTAAAGAAGAAGTGTACCATTGATCTACTATAGAATAGCAAACTTGAGTTCAACAATCTCAAAGAAAAACTTCCATGGTTATTCTATATAATTTGACTCACTATCTGAATTGAACACAACCGATGAGAGCCCGGAAAAGCAATTACATCAAGAACAACATTAGACTTCATGAGAGTGGTCATGCTATTGTATGACTGATGCAGCACCAACGGAGCGTAGGTTTAGAACGGATCTTAGATTTAGAACTTGGCTTTAGGGTAGAAGAAATCTGAGTTTATAGCTGTAGTGTAGAGGAAAAATCTACGGAAAATTAAGAAACTAAGGATAAATTTAGGAATCACTCCTAAACCCTCGACGTCACACCTCGGGGTCTTCTAGGTGTCGTACCTAAAAGTTAAGCTGCATCTCACAACTCAATTCACGATGTAAATCGCAAGAAATTTTATTAATCTGAATCTTATG
>JAULKM010074070.1:0-11839 GCA_032355605.1 Rubia tinctorum
TATATTCATTTAAGAATTCATCCAATATTTGGATTGATTTACTTAGATGAATATGGTAATTATTTATATTTATTTTATGAGTTCTAGTTATATATGGTGTTAGCTTTCTAAATCTGCCATAATTCTTTTCAGTTTCTGTTTGTAATGAATGAATTTTACCTCTATGAATAGAGGGTTTAGTCGAGATTATTACTACATCTTTTATCAATCATATATTCAGACTTTTGAGACATTCTCATTATCTTCATTGTTGCTTAAACCCGTGGCTATTTAAGTTTCAATTTCCTTTGTATGCGTACCTTGCATGCTAGACGTTTATAGAGAAACCTTGTAAGTGTACCCTGCAGGCTAGACGCTTATAAATCAAGTTGAGTATACCCTGTGGGCTAGACGCTGCAATTCGTGCATTGATTTTAAGTGGTGCGAGATTCTCAAAATAAATAAAGATCCAATTTTTCGCAATCCAGAGTTTTCGCAAGGAGATTAATATCACATTTTTAATCACTTCAAAATATATTATAAAAATTAAGTTAGTTTTTAGAAACAATTAATATAACAAATTTGAAACTAAAATTTAGATGTTAATTAGAAACTAGTTTTCATTTCTTATTCTTTTTATATATTCAACCGGTTTGGGTAGCAACATCCAAAAAATTCGGAAAATTATGAACTAGTATAAACTAAAGAGATTAATTCAAATTTTCTAAACAAATCATTATTGACAAAACCTTACAAGAAATATAAATAAGAACCACACATGAGTTTGAGATTGTAGTAGTTTTCTCAAACAGAAATTGTTGGAAGTCGGAGGTACTTTTTGGTAGGAATGGAAGAATGAAGGAAATATGAGACTTGATATTTTAATAGAAAACTAAATATTGTGTTATGATTTTATGCATTCAAATGGAATTGCATTAAATTTGCATTCCCTATATATATTTTTCTTCTCTTTCTACAAATATAGGAAGGAAGTCTTCTCTCTCAACAAAATCCACATTTTAAGGAATGCTATGGAAAACCCGTTGGTTAATTTTTTGACGAACGGAAATGACAAAATTACCCCAATCTTCAACCTTCGTCCATCTATCACTGCCCCCACATTCTTCCAGCCACCACTCCCCCACCTTCACCTTCTTCAACCTATCAGCCACACATTTATGAAACCAAAACCCATAAACCAAAAATCAATCCCAGAAACCAAAAATCAACTCAAGAAACCCAAAACAAAAACTCATTTAAGAAACCAAAAATCAATTCCAGAAGACAAGCGCCAAACCCACCATTTCACCGCCGCCGTGAAGACAAGCGCTAAAACCAGTGCTAAGACCAGCGTCGCAAGCAGGCGTCACCCAGACTACCGTGACGTTTGAAAGCGCAGTGGGGGCAGTTGGGTGTCGAAAATCCCAGAGCAACGCTCAAATTTTCCAATGAAATCAAGAGCTTTTCGCAGCCGGCATCTTTGGCACAGCGGGATATTCAAGCCACCGCGGCGATGGAGGTGAAGATGGCGGTAAAGAGCGGGTAAAAATATTGGATTGGCGAAGGCTGGATAACCTTTACGGGCAGCGGGTTTTTTAGATGAGGGAAGAGATGGTGGAGCAACGAGGCACATAGGGTTTAACAACAACGGGAGCAACGAGGAGGACAGGAAGACGAGGAGGCAGAGAGGAAGGGTTTGTGAGAGATGGGGAGTGTAGGTGAGGGCAAAAGTAGTTTAGGTTTGGGAGTATTTTTTAGTTAGGTCAGGGGTTATTTAATATTTTGATACATACAAAATTTATAAATATGGAAAGTGTGCAGAATGGATTGAGACACCTATTTAGGGGAAGTGTTCAGAAATAGTTGGAACGGAGGGAGTAGAATCCCTTATAGAGAAGTTGTTGGACTTGCTCTTACAACTATCCGTCCCAATTAAATTAAATATGCATAAATTAACCTTTTCATTTGACCAATAAATATTTTAAGTATTACCTCTCTATTTCTCTATATATGTCAACATAAATGTAGTTACTAGAATTTAGGTTAATGAAATTAAATTTAAAGAATAAAAATGAAATAAGTGGATAAAATTAATAAAGTTTTGTCAAAATAGAAAGTGTATCAATATAAAAGAAATAATCAAAAAGAAAAGTTATACTACAATGAATATGAGTCAACTGAATTTCTTTTTAATTGATCAAGAAATATATTAATCACGATCATCTAAAATACTAATCAAATTACTTTTTTTTAAATACGAATCAAATTTTATGTTCGAAATTGATAAATTTTCACTAGATGAATAGTAATAAGTACAGCTTCAATCCGATATAGTAGATTTGTGTGATATTATAAAGTAAACTGAAATATGCGAAAAGAATCGAGTGTGAAAATTGAATAGATTAATGGTGAATGAGAATAATACACTTTTTAATATAAAAATAAGTATAAGTGTGATTATATTAATATTCTTACTTTCTACTCAATTCTTTCTGTATATTAAAAAAAAACTCAAGTCTGTATATTACAGCTCAAATACTCCAATGAATTAATTTAAACACATAATAAGGTGATGGTGCTAGGAGAAATGTGGGAGTTATATTAAAAGAAAAAAAATATTCTAGAAGTAATAGAAGGTTGTGCTGTGCATGATCTACATGATTCCACTATCACATGTAATTATAAAAATAATTAAACTGAACCCGCCCAGTTTACTTTTGTTGTTAATTGTGTCTTAACATCATAAGTGGGACCATATTGTCTGGCTTTCTTGAAAGATTCATTTTTAATAAATATTATAAAAAAAGGGTTTGCATTAGTTGAGCTTAATTTCAACTGTTAAGCTTAATTGCAAACCCAAATGCAACAGCTAATAACAACTCGATCGTCAACTTACACTTATGCAAACGGTATTTTATACTGGCCGCAAATCTAGGATTGTACAAAAAAAAAACATTTACCTAGTTCTTATATCTTAGGTTTGGTATCGTTCTTTTCATCGATTTAAATGGGCAAAGTAGGTATTAAGTACTTGTCTAATGAATGAAAAGAAGTAAAAAAATAGTTTGATATAGCTCTCGCAAGGCAAAGACTCTTACATCAATCGCTTTTCATTACAAGTTATTTGCGAAAATGCAAAAGGCCGATGGGATTATTGGCAAGGATTGATTAAAACATCAATTTATTGCTTATGTATCTTATTTCTTAAATTTTTAAAAAAGAATTAAAAACAATTGAAATGAAATGAACTGAACTAAAAAAAAGTTAAACAATAACAATAATAAAAATATATTTGAACTTAATTTCACGAAACTGAACTGAAATGAAATTAAATTAGTTGAATTAAACTGAATGTACTTTTAAAAAGTAAAAGTTTAGCTGGATCGATTAAATTTTATATTTAAATAAAGAGTCTGTTTCTTGAAAGACATTCTTTCCATAAGTTATGGAAAGACTAAATTTTAAACTGCAAATTAGAAGAAACCAGGATAGGTTGAATTAATTGGGTCATAAACTTATAACTACTGTACATTGCATAATAAATTTTTAGAGTAAAGTGCTAAAATAACCCTACCTTTTGGCTGAAAATGTTAACATAATCCTGCAATTTGAGAAAGTGTCAATCTAACCCTGGACTTGGCTGACTTTTTAGTCAAGGGTTGTTTGATCAGAATCCAGCAAAATGATAATTTTGCCCTTGGTTTTATTTTATTTTAAAACAAGCAATGACAATTTTGCCCTTTATTGTACCCTCGTCTGAATTATTTTCCTTCGTTTGAATCATTTCACTTCCTCCTCCAGAACCCCTAACGGTGTAAACCTCAAGCAACATTGGCGGAGGTGAGTACGAGATTGGGGACCGACCCCACCGGCTTGGGGGCGGAGGACTAGTCGGAATCCACTTCTTTCTCTCTAAAATAAATGAACCTCACCCAATAATCCTAAGGACACAGCACCCTGGGGGGCCGCCACTGCCGCCGCCATATCTTGTGGTCCCCCACCCTTTATCCCATCCCTTATCCCTCAGCCCCAACCTAACATAATCCCACCACTAGATCCCCTTTTCAGCCTGATTTTTCATCGATTTGAAACCATTCAAATCCGTTGTTCCTAAAACTTAGCTTGTTTTCAAAGTTAAGTCTCCGTATTCTCTTAGATCTCTGATTACTGGGACCGGGTGCGGACACGACACCCACTTGGAGGTTTCAATGGACATCTCTAACATTGGAGAGTAAAAAAATCAATTGGATCAAAGTCGAATAGTTAAGGATGGTCTTTGACGAGTCAATCTGGTCAACTCACAGGTCTGTGTTGTACTGCTAGTTATTGTCCACCGAAAAATGGCAGGTTGACGCAACATGGGGCATTGATAAATTTGCGGGTCAAGGACAATATCAGCGAGCACGTCCTGAACTCACGACTCTCACATCGGGAAACCAGGTGCTCATGGTTGGGAAACCAGTCGAGCACGACGGGACTAGATAGGTCGATATGGATTTAGGGAAAGAAGGTTAAAGCTTAAGGTGTTTTGTTTTTTTCCTTTTATTTTAGTTTTTCTTAATTTTCTTCTTTTTAGTTCCTTGTTTATATTTTCAATTTCGTTTTTAGGTGTTTCCGATTATTATGTAGCAAAATAATGATTTTACAAAATGAGTCTTGTTTTTGTTATGAACTTTAGATTCGAAAATCTCTGTTAAGTCAGATTTTTCGGTGATCTTTTATATGGTAAAAATGTATTGACTTCTATCTACTCTCCAAGTTGGTTTAGGAGAAGTACGAGTCAAAATTTGTTTTAATGTCGTCTTTTGGCAATTTCTTTTGAGATAACCCAGTAGATTTAAACACTACAACTGTTTTGGATGGTTTGGGCTACCTTGATCGGTTTGTTTCGGTTAATCTGCCAACTGCCTCTAGGTCGATTCATTTTGATTGTCCAACCTGGTGTGAGTTAGAGATCTTTGTATGCAAAATTTAACCAATCAAATTTGTACGGTTCATATCTTTTGATCAAACATGCAACTCGTGATAAAGAAATGTCAGGTCTATTGCTTGCTATTGTGACTTGTTTTAGTCGGGATGCTGACTTAAAGCAATATTCCTTTAGGTGAATTTAGTCGAGTTTGTTGAATGGTTTTACAGTAGAAGAAGACCACCTCATCGTACTTTCCACCTTTTGTTTTAGAACGTTATGTTCACACTACTTTTCTATAATTGAGAGTATCCCATATCAAGCTTCGTAATATCTTCCGGTCATTCAGTTGAATATATACGGTTGGATTCCCGAACATCCCTATCACTGATGATTTCGATTTAATAAAAAGCTAAGAGTTATTATAGTCATAAAAAATATTATATATATATAGAGTCTTATGGGTCATTTTATACTTAACATAATTAATAGGGTGATTTAATTTTTTTAGTTTATTGCAAATATAATCTCATAATTTCAAAATATTTAAAAATATATCTCAAGAAATAAAAAAAAGGTATAAGTAAACTCAAATAAAAACCACCCCCTCTCAAGAACAATATAATTTTATCGTGAAGAGTTTCATGTACCAGTCCTCTGGCGAGTACGCCACTGCCTTCGCCACGTTCTGGGTGCCACCATCTTCTCTGGCGGGTAGGATATGGTCCTCGGTAGAATTGCAAATTCGCCGCCTCCTCCATCAATACTTGTTCCGCCATCAAACTAAAATAGGCCCGTGGAAGATGATGGATGCCACCAAATTCCCAAACCCTCCCCCCCCCATTATCACTTTCGCGCCTCTACCATGTGAATGTTGTCATTCATCCGAGAGACCGGAACAAGAGATCGACGATGCCACCGAAGATGAAGGCGATGGAACAATTTGGGTAGATGAAGAAGAGGAGATGGAGAAGAATTACGGAGATGGAGAAGATGAACGATTTGGGATGAAAGGGAATAAAATAAGAATTTGGAAATAGATATAAGGTTTTGGAAGGGTAAGAAGATATTTTTACATTAAATTAAAAATTTTAATTAAAGGGGCAATTTGATCTTTTCACATAAAACCGACTAAGAATATTGTTGATCAAAACTTCAGGTCAAACCAAGGTTATTATATTGCCACTTTTGAAAAATCTGGTCTGTATTTGCATTAAAGAACTGATTGTTATAAAAATATATTTTTCTATAAATGATTATAATAAGATATCAAAAGTTATAGGAATGAGATTTTTCATGATTGATCTAACTGTTAGGTGGTATAACACAAGACGCTCTTATATGTTCTTATATATATATATATATATATATTATTAAAGTCTAAAGTGAGAAGATTAAATAGAAAAGAGAAAAGCATCTAATTTATGAGATGCTCTTCTATGTGGTAGAGCCTTTATGAAAGTCTAACTATATTCTAGTTCCAAAGACATCTCTCTAATAGTTTTACAGAGACCTATCTCTAAAAATTTTACGAGAACCTAAATCTAACATTTTTTCATGGGATTTTTTGTCCAAATTTTTTTCCATCATTTTTCCGCCAACTACAATCTACAAAAAAATCAAAAAAAATCAAAATTTTAAAAAAAAATCAATATGATCATCGAACTACAAATCATAAACATTAACTACAACTAGAAAACTATCAACTAAAAATCATAAAACATCGACTAAAAATTTACACAAAAATTGTATAAAAAATTAAATAAAAATGAACAAAAAATTGAAAAAACATCGATTACAACTAACAAAACATCAACTGAAAAGCATAAACATTATAAATTGAAAATCATAATAACATCAACAATCATAAGCTGAAGATCATTAAAAAAATCAACAAAGTTAAAATTATCATTTTTTAAACTACAAACATCAACCTATATCGCCCATAGCAAAAAAATTAATTCATATACCTACACTTCACCCGAAAAATGAAAAAACGTCAACATAAGGAAAAAAAACTACAAAATATCAACTGCTATCACTTAAAACCCACCTAGAAAATGAAAAACATCAACATGAGAGAGGGAAAAGCTAAAAATATCAACCCGTATAACCCCAGAAAAACTACAAAACATCGACTCATATCAACTAAAATTCACCCAAAAAATGAAAAACATCAACATAAAAGAAAAACTAAAAATATCAACCCATATAACCCCCAAAAACTCATATCGACTCATATCAAGTAAAACTCACCCAAAAATGAACATGTGAAAAAAAAGACTTAAAACATCAACAGAAAAGCTACGGTACCTCAAGAGTATAAATTCTTCACAATAAAAATCATAAAACATAAAAAAATTTAAAATAAAAAACTACAAATATCAACCTATATCACCCAAAAACTACATACATCAACTCATATCACTTAAACCTTAGTTGGAAAATGAAAAACATCAACATGAGAAAAAAGACACTACAAACATCAATTCATATCACCTACACCCCAGCCGCAAAATGAAAAATATCAACACGAGAAAAAAGACACTACAAACATCACCTATCACATTACCTTAGCCGGAAAATGAAAAATATCAACATGAGAAGATTAAAAAAATTACAAATGTTAATCCATATTACCCAAATAAACAACAAAACATCAACTCATATCAAATAAATCTCACCTGAATAATTAAAATTTTCAACATGAGAGAAAAAAAAGTTACAAACCTCAAACAAAAAGTTACAGTATTTCAACAACATAAATTCTTCAAAAAATGACTACAAAGCTCAACCAAAAAGTTACAGTAGCTCAACAAAAATAAATTCTTCAAAAAATAGGGTTCTAGCGGGATTCTAACCAAAGCCTCTAAAACCTCAAATCTCACTTACTAACCACTGCACCAAAAAACAATTGCTGAACATTTTCTTAGTCAAATAATAAACCTCAGCATATATGTTAAGAATATAAATTCTTCACAAAATGAGACCTAGCAGGATTCGAACACAGGTCTATAATCTCAAAGTGTAGAGTACTAACCACTATACCAAAGAACCTTTACTCATCATATACTCAATCAAATAATATTAAATCTCATCAAATCTTTGGAAAAAAATGAAATTAAACCTTACCTGTCATGAGCAAAAGCTCAATCGTCCGCCGCCCGTCATCCCCTATCACTGTCAATCTCCACCGTTGCCGTCCACCTTCTCCGTCGTCGTCTATCTCCGCCTTCAGCTTCGCTAGCCACCTACTTCTTCATTGTGCTGGTTCTTTAGCGCCGGCAACGAAGACCCCTTTAACTTCTTCGTCTTCAGTCGTCTCCAACGTTAAATTTGAACTGAAAATTGTAATCGCCTCTCCACCGCCCGCAGTTGCCTCGCCGTCTTAAATCTAAGTCTTAAATCGTCAAATTCGATGCCTAAGCTAGGGTTTTGATTCTCCATCGAAATTTCCCCCACCACAAATTTAACTCTGACACCACTGTATTTCAGAGGGGGAGCGATCGGCGAGCTCGCCGGAGCTGAAGTCAAAGCCAAAAACCTCCATTCGATTCGGTGGTTTCGCAATGGAGAATCAGCTACGGTGATGGAAAATCCGGTTAATAGAGAAGGTTGGCGGAGATCGTAGAAATTCAGGTGAATTTATGTGGGTCAGTGGCGGTTTCCGATCGGCGAGAGAAAAAAATGAAATATGAAAAATCTAAAAAAAATTAATATATAAAATTTGATAATTGCACAATGGGTCCCTAGATTTATTAGCATATTTTAAAAATACCCCATCCTAAATGAAATTTATAATAATTGCACAATAAACCCTGCACTAAAGTTTAGACTGGATAAAACACGACTTTGTGCTAATTTATACTGAGATGAATTGAATTAAAAATAATTTAATAAAAATAGTAATAATATGCCCGAAATAAACTAAATTTAATCCAATCAAAATTTATATTTAATTAATATAAAATAAATTAAACGGAAATCCTGATAAGTTGAATTTAACGGGACGGAGATAAGATACTATTCCAATAGAGTTTCATCGTTGACTTTTTATGTCCAAGCCATCCTCGTTTTCTTTCTAAATATACTCAACTATTTCATTTCTTTATGCTCCTATTTGAGTATAAGGCCCTTTTATTTATGAATTTAGTTCTAATTTATATAACTCTTCAATTTATTTTATTTTAATGATAAAGTCTTGACAAAGACTTTCTTTCCATAGATGTATGGAAAGACGGAGTTTAATATGAAGTTAGAGGGTTATACTCTACGGTAACTGCAATTGAAACATTTGAGTTTCGGTTAGAAACATTACCTATTTAGATGTTTTTTGTTAGATATAATGTAATGTTTCTAACCAAAATTCAAATAGGCATGTGAATTTACCCAAATAGCTTATAACCCGACTTTGACCAGCGAGCTGGTCATATTTTTGTGGTAAAATTGCACTTGAGTTTTTAATCTTTTCATAACTTATGGAAAGACCGTTTTTCAAGAGATGAACTGTATTTTAATTGAGATTAATTGTTGTTACTAATAAATCGTACAAAGTTAATTCCAATCCAATTTGTTTCTATCAATTTAGTTCAAACAACAAAATTCTGGATACATTGAGTGATCAATAATGTTGATGAGGTAATACCCCTAGGAATTAACGAAGGGCCAGAGGAAAATGATCGTAATTGCAATACTAAAATATCAATCCTTTTCACAAAATGTATGGAAAACGTTAGATTGCTCTATAAAAACAATATCCTGAAATTTGTTTCTAGATTGCAAACAACGTCCGGATAATGAGTTTTCTTCTATGGAGTAATTAGTTTTTTATGCCACTTTGGATTTTTGTAGCAAGGAGTGCATAATCATCAATTATAACGCATAATTTGTCTTTGTGCATGTTTTTTGTTTCTTAATTATAATTAGAGTTATGAATTTATATAACAAAACACTAAAACACTAAAACACTAATTCGTATTATGTATAAGTAATCCATACTTTTATACAACCTCCTCTCACACAAGAAACATTCTAATTTGACTTCTAAAGTAAAACTCAAGCTAAATCCAATCATTAGATTCTATTAATATAAATAAAACTATTATTATATGATATGTATTTAAATTTATCATAACATATATTTTTGAATTATAATTTTTCAGAATTTTTACATATATACAATATATATTAAAAATTAAACATTAATGCAGTTGACTTTTAAAAATCAAATTAGCAAGTTTGTTTGAAACGGAGGGAGGATAAACACTAAGTAATAAAATGTATAAGTAATCCTCGACTTTATATATCAATGTATAATTTAGTGTGGGCAAAAAGAGAGATTACGGATCGAATATATATACTTTTTCTAAACTAATCATGGTTCTAATATCAGAGAAAGTATAAGGAAAGGTGGCCAGTCCATAAATTTATTGATAGTTCATAGTGATTTTTAACTTAAATGTAGTATTTTTTTTATAAAATTTAAATATTGAATTTTAAAAGTTAAAAAAGTAATAATATATATTTGAATGTGAAAATATAAAAATATATAACATAAAAAAATATTTTCAAAACTTAACAAATGCAATATACAAAGTAAAAAAATAAGTGGCATATCCATAAACTTATGGACATGCTACCTGTCAGGAGACACACTTCTAATATCATAAAAGAGTCATATATTTCATAATAAATTATTTAATATCAAGTAGAAGTGTATCATATACTCCCTCCGGTTTTCTAACATTGACTCCGTTTAGCAGCAAAAAATTTCAAGGCATGTTTGACCATCAATAACTTTAATTGCACCTAATAATGGACATCATATAAGGTGTCTTTAGATTCTCCATAACACGTAGTTTTTAAAAAGTAAAACTTTATAGTCGATTATTGTATGAAATTAAAGTTATCGGTGATCAAACATGCATTAAATTTTTTTTTAAAAAAAATGAGTCATTGTAAAGAAATCAGAGGAAGCATAACCTTTAGTTGTTAGTGTCTCTTGAAAGTTAGATATCGAACTCCCCTTGTCCCATTTTAATCAACAATTTAATTATTTATTTAATAAATAAAAATAATTTTTATCGTAAAATCAAATTGGTGTATAAGTACATGTACAACTGTGTGATACATTATTAGATTTGTTATAACATATATTTTCAAAATATAAAAAATTTCCACAAGTTTTAGTTATTCTTGATGAAAAATATTTGAGTCCGTCTCCTGCGAGACCGTCTCGTGATAAGACCTGAGGTAAAAGTGAATATTAAGATAAACATATGATGGGATGATTTAAATCTGGGGGTAAATTTATAAATATTATTTACTTGGAGTCTGTTTTTAAAGACAAACAAACATCAAGGACCGATGCGCAAATTCTATAAAAAAAACCAGAAACCTTTCCGCCGGCTTGCTTCCCCGGAGAAATCCCGACCCCGTCTCACTTTCCCGGGAGGGTTTCACTTGTCGGGAAGAGCGCATTAGGAAAATCCATTATTGCGAGATCAGGGGTCTGAATCGTGGCTGAGGTCAGGGCGGCGGTGGCCGAATTCATAGTGAGAGAGGCTGGGGTTCAGATGGTGGTTGAGGGTCGCTGTTGCTGGTGGTCTAAATCATCTGATGATTTTCGAAGGAGAAAAAAAACGTTGAATGAGGTTCGCGACACTGGTTGGACGAGATTCGTCGGCGTCTCGCCACCGTGAATGGTTTTCTGGTCTCCGGCGGAACAAATGCACAAAGTTGGGGAAGATGATACACAATATGAGGTTGGGTTCGGGTTTCAATCGATCCAATCCAACATTAACCTAATTTTCAACTTCTCAATATTAGTACAAAGACAAAGTCTTGGGAAAGACGGTCTATCCATATGCTTATAGAAAGACGGGATTTAATTATAATAATAAAAGGTAAAAGGTCTTTGTTGCAATATTAAAGTTTTATTATGCAACGTGT
>JAULKM010074081.1:0-11839 GCA_032355605.1 Rubia tinctorum
GAAAAGAAAAAGGGTTTTGGTGAATGGATGAGTTTCATAAAGCCTGCTAATGAGGAAAAGGATCACTGGGTAATTCCAATGCCATGTTTGATATTTCACACTTGCCTGATTTGTCATATGATGCTCTAAAAGTAGCCGGATATGAGAAATCTAATCTTTAAAGTCTATCATTTGATTGGAAGGTTTCACTTTTTGTTCCTCAATCTGATGAACTTTTGGTGGTTTTATTTGACCGAATATAGGTTCCCGATGAGGCAGTCACCAAATGCACTGATTGCGGGAGTGACTTTAATGCCTTTGTGCGCAAGGCATGTTCTTTCTTTATGATTCAAGAATTTCCCTTTCACATTATATTATTGTGCCTCTGCAGATGTTCTTCTACAAACCGGCTATTGCCTTAACTTTTTTTAACACACTTTTTCTTTGGCTTTCAGCACCACTGTAGAAACTGTGGGGATATATACTGCGACAAGTGCACCCAAGGGAGGACTGCCCTTAACGCTGATCAGGATGCTCCTGTAGTCAGGGTCTGCAACCGATGCATGGTAACCGAGTTACTTAAATCACCCATCCTTTTAATGAATTTGATCCGTCCACTGGATATTTACCCTAACATTTTTCCTCTTCCCTTTACAGACTGAAGTTTCAAAGAGACTCAGCAATGCCAAAACAACAGCCAGCAGATCGACTCCATTGCACAGTCATGAAGACCTCGCCAAGAAGCTCCAGGAGGAGATGGAAAGAAACCGCAGGTCGTCATCAGGTAATTGAAATGATCTCCACGGACGTTTAACTCCCTCTGGCGATGGCTACAGAAGGATTTTTTAAAATCGCTCTTTTTGTGCTACTGCTATAACAGGTTCCAGGTCTGAAAGCTATGGAAAGCGGATGAAAGACGTTGCTTGCCCTACTTGCACTGTTCATTTACAGGTACTTTTATCGATTCTGTCGTGTTGTTTGCCCTCCTTATACATGTTTCTGGTACATTTTTCTGAAGTGGGGGAATTGAAACAGGTTCAAGTTCCGATCTCGGGATCAGAAACTATAGAGTGTGGAGTTTGCCAGCATCCATTTCTTGTCAGCTCACATTGATATTATCATCATGATGTTATAATTCAATGATTCAAAAGCTCATCTTGTTTCTAGTTGAGGATTGGTATGGTTTGTCATGGAAAGTTGTGAAGTGTTGATCCCTTGTAACTTTCAACTTCAGTTTCATGGTTCTTTTGTGCATACTCAGAAAGTTGCTCTGAAACTCTGTAAATCTCGTCTTGTGGAACTGCTTTCATCTGAAGGTCCTATTCCATTACTTCAAATTGACTTACTCCATGTCAATCTTTCTGCACAATTTTTGGTCAAAAATTTTCAAGTCATATTTAAGCACCAATGCTTTCACGTGAGATATTGTAAGATCTGTAATCATAGTTATCAGTGGTTAAACGTGATCTGAGAAAGTTGACCAAAAGTGCGAATAAAAGGACCGAGGGAATATGTTCACATAGAATGTGACTAAGAAAAATAACTCTTCCAATCTCTATAAACAACAATACGCATATGGCATATCGCCGCGTCGTATCCCCAGTAATTAACAGTAAAAATTAACTGACGTCGAAACCGGCTGATTCAAAAACCAAATTTGGCGCCGCATGAGTTCTTCTTTAGGTCGTTTACCGAACTCAATGTTGTTATGGATGGGAACAAACGCCGCCTGATCACGTTAATGAGTTGAATAATCGAAAATTTATTAGTGGAGAATAAGTAGCCCAACGACCATATAAATATGGTAACATTTTAAATCCACCTTTCTGAACTAACATTTTCAAGAATTTGTTTTGTAAGAAAAATTGTCAATAAGTAGTTTGACGATCCAGTTGTTGAGAGTCGAGACAGTAATTAAGGAAAAATACCTGCGAATTTTTATGCATTGATTCAGGCCAGTTTTGTGGCTGGAATTGTAAAAAGTTCACAGAATATTACATAAACTCACGAGAGTCATGAAAGGACAAAGGACAGCAGTTAAAAAGGTCAGATTAACCTATTTTTGGCTCTTAAATACTCATTCTGTCCGATTTTAATTTGCATACTTTGACTTTCAAAAATTGAATAAAAAAATTTCCTTAATATATTTTATCAACCATAATTAAAATTTGTAAAAAGATGATATTTTAAAAATATATGTAATAACGAATCTAATAAGGTATCACTTAATGATATATATATACTTATACACCAATTTAATTTTATAGTTAAAATTTAAAAAATTTGACTAAATAAATACTTCAAAGATAGAGGCTCCGTTCTTTCTTTTATAATTACCACACAAGCATGGACAGTTGGACACTGAATACTAAAAGTGAAAGGAAAGGGGAAAAAGCCAAGATTATTCATGTGTTACTTTGGCTCTGGTTGGCAAAAGATAGATAGCGTTTAGCTAACTGTTTCATTTGACTGATTTGACTAACCGAGTAACTAGTTATTTATGTTTGCTGTTTAACTTTACAAATTTTATTTGTTGAACAACTGATAATTGTTAGCTGTTTGATACAAAACATAACACTAAAACTCAAACATCTACTACCTCTGCCTTAGCCAAAGATTCATGTCATCTTTTTATACGAATATTTATATATGATGATGTGCATATCACTTTTCGTACGAATATTTATGTGTTTTGATGTGGTCAAATTTCAATCAAAGATGGACGATTTAAATGAGCGGGTAAATTTTCATCACAAATTTCAGACCAAATAAGAAAATAGTCCGGACGTGAACAAAACTCTCCAATTAGGTGCAACGAAGAATGGAAAGGGAATGATAATCAAAAGAAAATCTACTGTTAATGAGAGTTGTACATTTGCATTCTACTGTTCAAATTTGCTCTTTGCAAACAAACAAATACCATATTCTCATGAGTCATGATAGATTACCTAAAATGTTGTCATCAAAAATAAATTATTCGTGAGACACCTACTGTCGGATCAATACCAAATTATCATTTCCTTAGATGAAACATTTTTTTTTACAAATTATCATTTCCTTAGATGAAACATTTTTTTAGGGAAACTAAATGTATTAGGTGATCAAGACATAAATATAATATCATCGTAGGAATTTAATACAGTATAATATGTCAAAATTATATAATATGAAATTGATATATCATGTAATGAATACATAATCATATGAATTTAATACAGCATCATTTTATTTTTCATCATTTCTAGTAAATTTCACAAATACATACCAAAATAGCCTACTACTAAAGCATAGATTGGAACTACAAAATTCCCCATAAAAACAAAAACAAAGACTAAGGACATGTTATCTGGAGCTGATAATCTACTTAACTGAATTTAAATAAAATGAAAAGAACAAAAATTAAAGATAGTGAAAAATAAATATAATTGATCAGAACTAAATCTCTTTTCCCTCAGCTTATCGTATTTAAGCTTAGTTCAATTTAGTTCAATAAAAATTTAATTTCATGAAATTTAGGTTAATTTAATTATAATATTACTATTTTTAATGCATTTATTATAATTCAGCTCAGCAACAATAAGTTGAGAAGAACAAAACCTAACTCAATCAGAGATCAAGTTAAAATTTTACAGAACTGAGCTAAAGTGCACACTGCATGCCTAACAATAGCTACGCCATTCGTCCCAACCGAATCTGTATACTTTTTAGTCAACTTTCTCAAATCATGTTTGACCACTGATAACTTTAGTTACTTATATTAACATTGTAATAAAATTTGATACTTAGAAAATACATGATTAAGATAATCTAACAATATCTCAATGATGATAATAAGGCCTATACACTAATTGAAATGGAGTGGGTCTCCTGACAGACACTCTGTCCATAAACTTATAGAAATGCTACTTATTTTTTAAACTTATACACCGTATTTGTTAAATTACATATTAAATTTAGAAATTGTTTTTTTATATTATATATCTTTATATTATTACTTGTTTTAACTATAAAAAAATATATCAAAATTTTATTTAAAAAATACAATATTTAACGTTTAAGGCACCGTGGACTATCTATAATTTTATGGGAATATCGTCTTTCTTGAGTATATATGATCACACGAGTTTTGAGAAAATTGATCAAAAAGTGTGCAGATTCGAGTGAGACAAAAGGAGAGTACAAGTTTCCCTAAATTGCAGCCATCAATTTCATTTACTACAAATTCATGACAAAGAAAATGACAACCATGTTAGAACTATATATTTTAGGAAAGTAAAACAATATTACAGATAAAAATCCATCTCATGAGTTGTTTTACACCTCAAATAAGTTGTCATAATCGTATCTTCTCTGCGGTACATAACTTAACTCGAGTTAATTAAACAACCTCCATGGCTCTATATATTCGGTACCCATGCAAAAGTCTTAACCCATAGAATAGTTAGAGCCATGAAATCGTCTTCTCCGGCGGCGGCGTTGCTGATATTCTGCCTGTGTTTATGGAGTGGATTCTCGTGTGGGGCGGCGATAAAGCTGCCGGAAAACATGACGGTTCCGGCGGTTTTCGCGTTCGGCGACTCCATTGCAGATCAGGGGAACAACAATAATCTGACCACTATGCTCCGGTGCAACTTTGCGCCTTATGGGTCTGACTTCACCGGCGCCGGAGTTCCCACTGGAAGGTTCAGCAACGCTAAGACTCCGCCGGACTTGATCGGTAAGGCGTTATTTTGCACTGTCATTTTTTATGTAGAAAGTATACATTTTTACGAGTTTATATACTTAGTGATGAATGCGGTCAATTTTTTTTACCACTAATAGATTGTTTAATTAATGTAATTCGTGATTTGAAGGTTTTGGGAAATGCCGTATTGTGCGTAGCAGTTCTAAATTTATGACACGATTAATTTAACAAGAAAATCTTAATCAATTCACAGGTTAAATTTTGGTCATTCCATAAATCATGAAAATATTCTCTTTGAAAAGACAAACTCTTCTTCATAAACTGGTTAACTTGGTGGTCTTTTGTGTACAATTTTGTCCACTTCATAAAACGCAACATCATTATGTTGAGGAGAAATCTATGTAAAGACAGTTTTTCCATAGTTTCATGCAAAGATGAAGTTTAATTAGAATAATAAAAAGTAAAGGTCATAGTTGTAATATTAAAATTTTATTATGCAACGTGTAGTAGTTATAAAGTTTATAACCCAATTCATGCAACCCAAAAATTGTATCTTTCATTTGTTTTAATTTGCACTTTAAACCTTGATTTTTCCATGCGGTATGAAACTATCATTTTTCAAGAGACAGACCCTTGCGTTACATTTATCATGCAAAAAAAACCTACTTTTATAACTTGGAAACACTATCCAAAAATGCAATCCATCATTAATACAGAACGTGTGCTTATAATTAAAAGCTATTTTGATAATAGGGAAAGATCAATTTTTGAACTACAAATATACTCTTTCTTATTGAATAATCATTCATAAATTGAATTAAAGGGTGGAATATTTCACCTATTTATTCATCTTAGATTAGCTGGAATAAAATCATGAAAGCAATTGGTATTGGATATTTGAATCCCACAAATCTTCCATTGCGGGTATTTATTTGGTGAATATAAAATATACCCTTTAGATAAAGTATTGGGAAAAACGGTTTTTCCATAGCTCTATGGAAAGAGGGGTTTAATTATAATAATAGAAGGTAAAAAGTATTTGTTGCAATATTAAAGTTTTATTATGCAACGTGTAACAGTTATAAATTTTATAACCCGGTTCATACAACGCAAAAATTTTATCTTAATTTCTTCTAATTTACACTTTAAACCTTGATCTATTCATGACTTATGGAAAGACGTCTTTCAAGAGACGAACTCTACCCTTTAACGTGAAAAGAGTTATGATAAATTATTTCTAAAAATATATTATTAACTGAATATTTATCGAAAAATTACTAGGTATCCAATGTATTCGTTCTAGAAGCACAATAATTTGAGAGTTGAGACTTATTAGATATTGAAAATTTTCATACTCGTATAATTCTAAACCCACTCAATATTAAATTTAAATAGATAATTTCCGGCACAATCGCCACCAATATTCTCTACTAATTTCCGTGAAGAGAAGGTCGCCGGAAAATTTACAAAAACTGAGTGTTTTTTTCCCAACAGAATTGGTTAGGGCAGTTAAGAAAGCGCGCCTTCAATCGAAGGTGGGAACAACGCCTTTACTCGCCTTAATTTAAAACTATAACTTGCATTAATTCTGAATTTTTAGATGTATAAGTTATGGAAATACCAAAATTTAAATCGCAAATTAGAAGAAATCAAAATAAAATTTTAGAAGAAATCAAAATAAATTTTTTGGGTTGCATCAATCGAGTCATAAACTTATAACTACTGCACGTTGCATAATTAATTTTTTATATTGCAACTAAAATGTTTTACCTTTTTATAATTCTAATTCAACCCTGTATT
Source organism: Rubia tinctorum (assembly GCA_032355605.1). Classification (NCBI taxonomy): domain Eukaryota; kingdom Viridiplantae; phylum Streptophyta; class Magnoliopsida; order Gentianales; family Rubiaceae; genus Rubia; species Rubia tinctorum. Next base: position 6,464 of record JAULKM010074081.1, read on the forward strand.
TAGACAATCTTTTCCAAGACTTTGTTTTTTAGATTTGAATTTTTTTATGAATTATGATCTGTGATTGATTTTTCTGAATTCAGCTGAAGAACTGGGAATCAAAGGCGTGGTCCCAGCCTACCTGGACCCACATCTGCGCGCCACCGATCTCCCCACCGGCGTCAGCTTCGCCTCCGGCGGCTCCGGCTACGATCCTCAGACCCCTCAACTGGTGGTTGGTGCGTGTTTTTTCCTCTGCTTTTGGTTAAAATTACTTCTCATCCCCTAAATTTCTTCTATTTTTTGCAATTTGATGTGACGAAAATTTTGAAGTAAAAAATTATTATTTTTAAATTTTTGGATGAGTGATGTGGTGTGCCAAAAGTTAATTATCATTTAGATCTCTTTATAATGACTCTCTTTTCATTATGAGATTTTTTTTTACTAAAGAGAGCCTCAGGAAATGATGCCTTTCATTAACCTTATTAGTTCACTGTACTTTTTACTTTAAATATTTTTTATTTTTGTTAAATTTAAATATTATAATTTAAAAGTTAAAACAAGTAATAATGTGTATTTGAATGTGAAAATGTAAAAATATAAAAAGTAAAAAAGTTATTTTTAAATGTAATTTTTGCATGTAATTTAATAAATGAAGTGTGTAAATTTAATAAGTGATATGTCCATAAACTTACTATTTACTAAAAGTAAATCCTAAGTTATTTTTATACATTAATTTTACCTTTTATTCTTCCAATATGACATTCAAGAGTCATTTAAATTTTTTTTCCTTTTTGTGTTTACAAAGGGTATATTTAGAGAGAACCTGGTGGTAAATAATAGTCTCTGTGTCCTAGCATGAATAACACAATTACAAAGAATAAAAATTATTCAATTACAAAGAATATTTTTACTTTTCTTTCATTATTATTCTCTTTAATGGACATAAATATATCTCCCTCCGTCACTTTATTAGTGACACACTTACCTATTTAACATGTTTTTTTATATGACACTTTCTAAATGCGAAATTTAAGATTACCACATCCACTCATTTTACTTTTCTTTTTCTTCTTTTAGTTCAATTTCAACAATTCACTTGGAATTTTCTAAATCTGAATATCCAGAAGTGATGTCTCAATAATAAAAGAAATGGAGAGAGTAAAAATTTAAAAATGTTAGTAAAGTGAATGATTATATATTAAAAATCTACAAATAATAAATAATTTGTGGGGCGAATTAAAAATGAAGTTATTTTTGGGTGCCATGTTTTTCCATTTTCTGGAGTGTGTGACTGTTTTTATTTTTCATTTTGCCTCAGTCAGTGATACCACTGCCGAAGCAGTTGGAATACTTCAAGGAGTACATCGGGAAGCTCAAAGGCGTGGTCGGAGAAGAGAAGGCGAAGTTCATCTTAGCCAACGGCCTCTTCGTAATCGTCGCCGGAAGCGATGACGTGGCCAACACCTACTTCACCATCGGCCTCCGGCGAGTTCAGTACGACGTCAATTCCTATGCGGATCTCATGGTTTCCTCCGCCTCCACTTTTTATCAGGTACCTCTGCCTCCGATGAGATCATATCTACTTTTTATTTATTCATCGAGTCTAAAATCGAACAAATTTAAGTGCGATGGAACTATTTTTTCTGGAATTTGTTGATGAACATATACAAATTTATGAGAAAATTATTATTTTAGGTGTTTTTTTTGGTGAAGTTATATGTTTTTTTTGTTGCATTTGTTGAGAAATGTTTTCAACGGTCTCTTTTATCGGGTTACTTTTTTGACATTTATCTCTGTATGTATACAAGATATTAACGTCAAATATGTTTTTTTTAACAGTCTTATAGTGATTTTGGGACAGAGGGAGTATTGAAAATAACAATGCTGTTACTAAATTGTGAAGTTATAGTTTCAACAACTATTTGTTCAAATTAATGTTTTCAAAATATTCTACTTTTATTGTATATTTCCCAACCCTTCTACCATCCCCTACTTCACCATGTTTTGATCACCACGGGCCCCATCGTACTTACAGTTTCTTATCGTCTCTACTTTGTTTTCTTAAACTATTACTATTAGAAACATTAACTTAATGTTTAATCGGTTAAAATCGATTAATAATTTGTAAATGAACTAATTGAGAAAGTTTCCTTATAATTTAGGTACGGTTTTTAAAATATCCTCTTGTAAAGAAGAAACAAACATGTTATTTGGTACAAAAATGGCCATTTGGACCGTTATTTCCTTAAAAACCTGTATTATTTCAGTTCGTATCTAATTTTTCACTATATTTTTTACCATTTTGTTACATTGTAAACTTGGTACATATTCTTTTAGTATAGATTAAAATACAGGTCTAATGGTTAATGTATTTAGTGATGAGATTTTACTGATAATTGATGGATATTGCATAGGAACTGTTCAAACTTGGAGCAAGAAGGCTTGCAGTTTTTGGTGTTCCACCAGTAGGATGTGTCCCATTCCAAAGAACCCTAGGAGGAGGAGGCTTTAGAATTTGTGCTGAGAATCTCAATCAAGCAGCTCAGATAGTGAATTCCAAGCTCTCCAACCAGATTAATGTCCTCACCAAAACCTACCCTGATGCAAGGATCAGATACATTGATACCTATAGCCCCCTCTATGACATCATCCAACACCCTCAAAACTATGGTAATTAAATTCCCACTCCGCTACAGTTCAAACTTCATACTTTTCAGCTATTTCGGTCTAACCTGCCTTGATTGAGTTATCTGTCCATCCGAGTTCAAACTTCATACATTGCAGTCAGCTTTTTCGGTCTAGCATGCCTTGAAAGAGTGGTCTGTCCGTCCCAGTTCAAACTTCATACAATTCAGCAAGCTTTTTGGGCCTAACATGCCTTGAAAGAGTTGTCTGAAAAGTATGAAGTTTGTATATGTGTGTGTGTATATATATATATTCAAGATTCATGTGATTTTGATGAATGGAATTTGGAATTCTAGGGTTTGAAGTGGTGGATAGTGGTTGCTGTGGAACCGGGGCGCTAGAAGTGGCCTATATGTGCAATAAATATGCAAGGACTTGTGGAAACCATTCCAACCATTTGTTTTGGGATAGTTACCATCCAACTGAGAGAGGGTACAGAGTCCTTGTCCAGGGGCTCCTTGACGATTACATCGCTAGTTTCAAGTGAAATTTCCGCTCACTAGATCTTCTGTAACACTTCTGTGTAACACTCCTTTTGTAACGGCATCTTAGAATGTTATGTCTTTTGTTGCATCAGAAGTTTGATAGAAGAAACTATTTCTATCACGGCTTTGGCCTTTCCTCTTCAATCTTTTAGTGTACCCAAGATTAATAAGAATCATTCTACTTGGTACCTTAGTAGATAGGGTGGTTATTTATTTATTTTGACTGCATTTGTTTGCACAAATTCACATGGAACTTGTGATCCAAGATGGCATTTATTATGCACTATTTTGTCTCAACTTATTTTGATGGCAATAACTTTTTTTTGCTGACTGGATTATTTTATCGAATTAAACTAAACTAAAACTAAATATAGTGAATATAAAATCATATACTAACGCAAATTTGAAATTTACTAATCTAAATTGAACAGAATAGAAGTGCAGATTGATCTTACAAGTAGTGCAAGCACACCTTATTTTGATGACAACAGACGTGATCCGGTAGGGAGATTCTTATCTTTTGGGTGAAAGACGATGGAGTGAACCCCGAGTCTATTAGTATAGAATATTGAATCTTTTCCATGTAAGCTCTTAGTAGTCAAAGTTGTGGGAATCCTAGTTGGATTGAATTGAACCGAGCAGAACGGAAATGCAATTAAGTTGAAAAGAATAGTTGCGGTGTGTCGGGTATTCAAGCAAGTCTTCAATCTCTTGTCAGGAAACTGGCCATTGTGGTGGGAGAACCATGCCATAATAAATGAGCCTCCACACTGTTTGATCAATGCAAATACCAACCTACACAGATCTGTAGAATTTTAAAAATGCATAGGGTAACATGCACTTTATTCACTTGGTTGGCTGCATTAAAACCCCTGAAAAGAAGGTAAAACAGTATAAATTCTGCACTTCTATGTCTCAAGTTCTGAAAGAATTTCTCGAAACAATGGCTTTGGTCAGAGTTCTTTCCTTTTTGATGCTGTTAAGTTTGAACCTTGGATTTGTTTCCAAATGTGTTGTAGCAATCAGACATAATAAGCCACATAACATTTCATTTCCATCTGTCATTGTTTTCGGAGATTCCATTGTTGATACTGGTAATAACAACAATCTTGAAACCATAACAAAAGTAAACTTCCCACCATATGGGAAGGATTTCATGGGAGGAAAGCCGACCGGGCGGTTTTCCAACGGAAAAGTTCCATCTGACTTGATTGGTAACTTTGTTTTTACACTACTTCCGAGTGAGATATACTGGGTAATGTTTGGTCTTAAGCATATGATTTGACTTATGATGTTTCGATACAGTTGAGGAGTTGGGGATCAAAGCGACTCTGCCTGCATTTCTCGACCCGAATCTGCAAGATCAGGATCTGCTAACAGGTGTCAACTTCGCTTCTGGAGGAGGTGGTTTTGATCCTCTGACAGCTGAGCTCGCGGTACTTGCGTACATTTGGTTCGATTGTCTTTCTTCGACATCTTGTTTACTCTCAATCTTTTCTTTCGCTTGACAGAACATCTTATCGTTGTCGGATCAATTGGAGTTGTTCAAGGATTACTTTCAAAAGCTTGTAGGAGTTGCTGGAGGCGATAGAGCAGCCAATGTCCTAAGCAATGGCCTGTTTTTTCTGGTTACTGGAAGCAATGACATTTCCAACACTTATTTCAGCACCCCTTTCAGGAAAACTCTCTATGATATTCCTGCATATACTGATTTCATGCTGAGTTATGCATCCAGTTTCATTCAGGTAACAAACTGCTTATTTTAACAGCAGAATGTGAATTTTGAAGGAAAATCATAAACTGGTCCTCCGCTACTTTCAAAATAAGCCTGTTTGGCTTATATGCACAGTTATACCAAACAAAGTCGTGTCTTACGTTTGATTGAATGTCTTGTGATCAGGATTTGCATGGGCTCGGGGCTCGTAAAATCAGTATCTTGGGGCTTCCACCTATTGGATGTGTGCCATCACAGAGGACACTGAAGGGTGGATTAGAAAGACAGTGTGTGGAGAACTACAATAAGATGGTGCAGCTATTCAACTCAAAGCTCGTTGCAGAAATCAAGGATCTCGGGATCAAGTATCCCGATGCCCGGATTGCCTACGCTGATATCTACAATCCTCTTCTTGATCTCGTCTACAACCCTCAGAAATACGGTACACTCATCGCTCTTTCGAGTGGGATATACTGGATACGCCTGGTTTGCAGTTTACTAAAATCCGGA
>JAULKM010074092.1:0-11838 GCA_032355605.1 Rubia tinctorum
AATGATATTTGTATCTATATACTGGTTCAAATTTATGGTCAAACATGGTACGAGAAAGTTGACCAAAAAGTGTGCAGGTTGAACTGGAACAGAGGGAGTAACTTGGTTCCTGCAAAAATCATGACCACTTGATAAAGATGAGCGCATCACATATCAATATCACAGCGTCAAACAATGATTTTTAAGAACCATAACATCACGTGATTCAAATCACAATTCATGCTATCCAAACGATAAACACGAAGGATCCAATATGATATTTACCTTTGAACCCAATTGTTTTGAAAGCGACGTACAACTGCTCCATGGTTGGCCTTCCTTCCAGGAAATTACCGACTAGGGCATTGTTGTAGTGAGTCAGCTGTTGGACGGCCTCTTCCGAGTATAATAAGGAGAGGTCTCCTTTGTATTCATTGATAGGCTATAGGTTGGGATTGGACAGTAGTTTCGAGGTAAGGGGTTGTGGACGAGAGTTGAGTGCTTGTAGGAAGGACTTATTGGGGCGCCAGAGTTAATGTGCGGCGGAAGTTTCCGGTTGAATAAGGACGTCATCAGTGAAAAGATAAAGTTGGAGAGGGAAGATAGGAAATTGCAATAAATAATTCAAATTAAATATGCACATGAGTTTATTATTCAAGAAAGAAATACAATCCATAGTATTTATTGAATTAAAAAAAATACAAACTGAGTATGCAGTGATTTAGGAATTAGGGTAAAATTATATACTCCCGCCGTCCCATAACATATGGTGGAATTTCACTTTAGATTTCAATTGTAACCACTTTTAAGCACTTGTATCTTCATTTATACCTATAATAATTCATTTTTTATAAATAACAATCTAAAAATATATGTTTTAACGAATTTAACAACATATTACATGATACTAGTCTTACATATATAATAATAGAATAAAATAATCAAATTTGGTTGATCAGTTTGACTTCTAAAGTCAAATTCCATCATTTATTAGACTCATTTTTAAATCTAGACTCGGACTTGGACCTGATGGATCTAAATTTTTTATACCCATACTAAATCCAACGGGTCTAGACCCTATGGGTCTAGATCGGCTTCTGGCTAGACTCATGCTCATACCCTTTTTTTGGGACGTATAAAGCATTAACTGCGTTCGAAATGATTATAAGTCGATTCGCCCACTTTGTACGCGTTTGGCCTCTTTTTGGCTCTGTTTGGCAGGGCTTTTTGGCTGTTGTGCTTATAAGCAAAACACTTTTGGTGTTTGGTAAACTGCTAAAAAACAGCTTATTTTGAAAGCAGGACCTAGTTTTGGGGGGAAAACAGAAGCTGGTCTCCCCCTGCTTTCAAAATAAGCCAGCATTACTTATAAGCACAACTCTACCAAACAGACCCTTTAACCTTCTTTGTTGGTGTACACTTTCAATAATATAAGGTCTATATTACTCAGGGGGCTTATCCATTGACTCACCTTCCAAAATCGATCCCAAAATGAGAACTAAGTGGGGGTGTAGTTGATGCATTTTAATGTTACACTGCATTTTATTGTTGATGCATTTTAACATATTCTAAGTTCAAAACAAAAAAGTTCGTCACAAAGTGCGAATAAACCTAATACAGCTCCGAGTTCAAAACGAAACGTTGATCACTCTTAGAGTTTAGCTATGAATGCATTCATTCCTGGGCTATCCCTGAAAATGGCTATTTTGTCCAGGATAGCAGCAATAAACCCCCACGCGCTGCAAGATCTCATGCCTAACTACTAAAAATCGATGCCCGGCATATGAGAATTCAAACAAACCCAGAAAACTAGATGGCCAACATAAAAAAAAACTCAAACAAACCTGGAAATAGATTTCTGTTTGTGCAAAACTACTATTGCAAACAAAAGATGTGAAGAAAAAGCTTCCTTTTATACTACTATCAAGCATGAAGCACCTATAATGGTTGATTTAAATGTTAACATGTTCAATGTATATTGGGCTTCCATTTTAAAAACAATTGGCACTAAGTAGAGGTGACCCAAGACTTTATATGTAAGTAATTTAGTCTATAAGAAACCGATGTGAGATATATTTTTCAACACACCTCCTAACGTGCAAACGTGGAAACATTCAATGACCCATATCGAGCCAAATTAAAGAGGGTCTACACATCGGCTCAATAAACTATCGGGCCAAATTAAAGGGGATCCACACATCGGCACAATAAACCCAACTAGGGTCTAGACCTCAAATACCTGACTCTGAAACCATGTTAAATTTCAATGTATCTAAGGCTTCCACCTTAAAACCAACTGGCACTAAGTGGAGGTGGTCCAAGACCTTATATGTAAGTCATTTAGTCTATAAGAGACCGGTGTGGGACATATCTTTCAACATAATGCAAAAGGAAATCAAATGAAAGCATTAGAGAGAAACCCAAATTGAAACTATAATTGAACAGAGCATCGGCAATATCCAGTGAAGAAATAACAAGAAAATTACCACAATTGATCCGCGGGAGAATTTTTCGAGGGAATAGAGGGATCTGGAGTTTTGGTTAGTAAGGGGAAGGGGTTTTCTCCAGGCTTCCGGTGGCATAGTCTCTGTATTGATTCTGAAGACGGCAGAGGGAGTGATTTATGAATTCTCGTAGTAAAGGGAAAATGGTAAAAGGTGAGAAGATAAAAGTGGTAGAAAAGAAAGAGACGGAGAATGTTAACGGAAGTTTAATTCTAGTTGGCAATTAACACCTGGTGAGATCACATTGGACTCTTACCTACATATACTTAAACCACCCCCATAATTTCTTTCATTCTTCTTGCCTTGTTATCTTAAGCAGCAGAAAATTTTATATGTTACCAAATGTATGTTAAAGTATTGGGTAAATCAGATTCTTCCACGAGATCTACAAATTCTATATTTAGTAAATTGAGGATTTTGTTTTTGAAGAAAGGGTTATTTGTGGAACACGTTGCATAATTTGATTTGCTCAACACCTTAACATATAGCATTTCAGAAAAATATCTATGCGGGTGATCTGACAGAAGGTATACATGCATCCAATCAATAACTTTCACGTACAATTTATTTAAAGTAACTAATTAATTTACTACTCCCTTTAGCCATTTTTATATCGCTCTCAATTTTACTACTTTCTTTCCTCATGGGCGTCCGCATTATATCAATCTCCGTTCCACCCCATTTCTCCACCATAAACTACATATTTTAGTTGAGAAAAATACATAATTTTTGAATTCTTGATTCATATTATCTACTAGCAATTATGCAGTGCATGTCATAAATCGAATTGCTACTCGTGAGCAAACATTAATCCAAGTTTCTTGTTTTATACTATATTTTATTTTTATAAAAGGTGTAAAAGGTTAATTGTTAACATGATAGTATTTTGAGTTATTTATGTTAGTAGATATGGTTGATATGATTGATACAACTTTGCTAACACTTAATCATTTTGACACTTAATTCATATTATAGAATGAAATTCATATTATAGAAATGAAAATAAATTTTAACACTTATTTCATATTATCAATCATATTTACTAACTTAATGCATATTATAGAAATCAAATTCATTTTTAATACATACAGATTTGTATAAAAATTGTATTGAAATAATATGAAGGCATGAATTTTAATGACGTAGAAGATATTACATGGTACAAAGGTCATGCAATTCATAAACGTTTTAGTATAACAAAAATTATATGTGTTTAGTATAATTCAACAAGGTACGAGCAAGCTATGTGTTGAACAGAGGGTTAGAGGGAGTAAACCTGTCCAGATGAGATTATTTGAAGCTGAATTTAATTTATTAGTGCTGAATTTAGTTTATTGGTGCTAATTTAGTTAATTGGTGCTGAATTTAATTTATTTGTGTTGAATTGAGTTTGTTGGTACTGAATTGGATTTTTTGGTAGTTTATTTTTACAAAAATGAAAGAATGACTCCCAAATTGATGTTGCACTTGTAAAATATTTTATTTTTAGACTTATTACTCAACCAATGACTATCCAGAACCCAAATAAATATTTATTTATTTAATATTTTTTAATGTTGAGTTTATTGGTGCTGAATGTAATTTATTTGTCTTGAATTTAGTTTATTTATGCTTAATTTAGTTTATTAGTGCTGAATTTAGTTTATCATCGTTGAAATAGGCTGAAATTATATCCAACTGGACAGGGCCTAAGTCGGTACAAATAATTAGGCTGAGACGGATGCACTAGTGTAGGAAGGTGCCATTAAAGGTGGTTCTATTGGATCATTAAAGGCACTTTGAAAGTGCCTTTAATAGTCATGTCTTTGATTGCCACTCAACAAAGGCAGTGCAAACAACCGCCTTTAATGGACACTAACGAAGGCGGTTAAATACCGCCTTTAAAAAGGCGAAGGAACCCCTTTAAACATTTTTGAGTTCGGAAATATTTCATCCTTCATCGGATCGTTGATTCTATTACCGAGCTCGAAAGTATAGAATTTACGAGTTCGGAAATGGGACTTTCATCTCTTCTACAATTCTTGATAAGTTTCTGAGTTCGTGTGGAAATTCCATTCCTGTTCTGTCCAATTGGGGCATTTTGTTTTGGAAATTACAAACTTCTCCAAACTCGGAAGGGTAGTTAGGGCTCTTTTTTCGATCTCGGAAACTTAAATCGCTCCTATGGTAATCAATCGAAAAACATTTTCGAACTCGGAAGCACTGTCTGATCTTATGGTAAAAAATTCAATCTACTAAAATTTTTGTCACAAAAAGAGCCTCTATTGATGGGCAGAATTGTAACAATACACGATAGTATGTAGCACCTTCAAAAAAATCTATAGATAATGCTGGCCAATCAATAATCTATAGATAGGAATAGAAATAACTAGAAATCTATTCCGACATTTCTATGCTCCAATTTCGATCTAACTTGTGCTACTCTAGCAATATTGGGATTTCCCGTACTGACCTATTGACAATTAGATGTCTTACCAAAGAATTTCTCGAATTGTTGATATCATCTTGTGAGTAGGGATTCGAATCCTTTTTTTGAAACTCTGACAATAAAAAGATATTAGGAAATATTTTTGAAAACTTAGATAGATTACTATAAACAGAAGAATCACAAACCTTGTCAATTTCAAGTAAATTTTCACGGACTTCTTGAATGCATTCACTCGCATATAACATGATATAATAGTCGTCATCCCATGTCTGTGCTTATTTTTTGTAGTACTTATGAGCAACATAAATAGTTAAGACACCTAAATAAAATAAGTTGAGTAAATTGGAAAGAAAAAAACATGTTCATAGCCCACCTTGATTTGGACCACTTCATAAGTCTGTTTATTTTGATCGATATTGTCCTTCATTGCAGATGACAAAATGTTGATAAATGAAGCTGACGGGTAGAAGTGGAGCAGATCCATCCAATAGATGTGATTACTTGCATGAACAATCAAAATAAATTTCCAATGGTCCCAACTTACGCATTATATTTTAAATTTGTGGAAATGATGTAAGTAAATGAATTGAACATTGTTAATGTGACCTCTTGATGTATGGGGCAATGAAAAATTTCTTATCCTTCCATTCTAGGGATTTGCAAATGTAGTCGATCCTCTCTTGTGTAGTACAACCAATTTCTTGAAGGTTCACCGGACACATGTAGCCAATCCATCTCTTCTTTTGATTATTGGTTAAAAAAACATGCACCTTCAGAATTCAAATTTTGTCATTAATTGTATTAATTGTATGAATTAGTAAATATTGAATTTCAAATAATATTATAAAACTCACTCACGGGGTGTAGATCGAGATAATCGTTTGATCAACTTGGTCACATCTCCATATGTATTCGAAATCACTCCAAGACGCAATGATTTCATGTTTGCATGCAAATGCACATTCATTTCCTAAGAATGCGTATGTGGAGTTTCGATCAAGTGGTTAAAGACAGCTGTATAGCACCCGTAGAAATGAGGTGAGTCTCGAAGGACGTATGCCCTAGCGACTGGGGGTCTGAGCTTATTTGGTGTGGTTGGACCTGCCTTGGGTGGTGCTTTGACCACTTTTGGTGTTGTTTTTATCGCTTTAGGAGATGCAGGTCTTGTTTACTTCAAGTATCTATCCTTCACGGGATCGGTGGGCCTAACTTTCTTGTACTTTTCATCCGGGATTGGAAAAGTGGCACCCAACACCAATGCATTTTCCAACAAAACCCTAGAAATACCATCCGAAATAGGTACGGAGTGATGGTGTTTCATTAGCTCATGCAATACTCCCTAAAAATACCTAACACCGATTCTTGATAGAGTGCTAGGATATTTTCATATACCTTTCAAACGGGTACATCCACCTCAGAAATACCGGACCACATATCTTTATCTCCCTTACAAGATGAACAATCAAATAGACCATAATGTCAAAGAATGAGGGGGGAATACATTTCCATCTGACACAACACTTTAACAATTATTACTTGCAATCTATCCAAGTTCAAAATGTTAATACTTTTACAACAAATGGACTTGAACACAAACAAAGTTTTGTAATGCACAATCTTACATGGGAAGGCAACGAAGATCGGATGACAATGGTATTCGGCTCAAGCATTAGGTTATGACAATCATGCGACCTCAGCCCAAGCAATTTCAACTCCTCAACTGACACACAAGTACTAATGTTGGAAGAGTACGCACTTGGTACCTTCACACTACTCAGTGTTTCACAAAAATATTTCTTCTCCTACTACGACATGGAATAGCAAGCAGGGGGCAAATAAAAATCATCACCCATGTCAAGTCTAGACTTCCGTCTTTTGTTTTCCCTGGGGTATTTAACAACGTCCCAACCAAAGAATCACAAACATTCTTCTCTATGTGCATGACATTGAGACAGTGCCTAACATCCAAATGCTCTCAATAAAGTAGCCTGGTAAAAAAATAACGCATTTCTTCCAACTCCCATCTATGGCAGTTTTTCTTTTCTTCTTCCCAAATTCATTGGGAAAATGCTTCACACTTTAAAAACAAGTTGTACCGATTTGTGGCACTGGTGCTGCTCTACCCTCCACTTTCCCATTGAACCACTTCTTCGCCAAACGCCATGGGTGCCCCTCCGAAAAAACCTCCTGTTTTGCAAAAATATTTCTTATCCTATTGCGACATGGAATAGAAAGCAGGGGGCAAATAACAATCATAACCCGTGTCAATCCTAGTCTTCCATCTTTTGTTTTTCCTGGGGTATTGAACAACGTCCCAACTAAATAATCACAAACATTCTTCTCTATGTGCATGACATCTAGACAGTGTCTAACATCTAAATGCTCCCACTAAGGTAGCCTGAAAAAATATAGCATTTCTTCCAACTCCCATCTATGGCAGCTTTTCTTTTCTTCTTCCCAAAATCATAGGGAAAATGCTTCACACTTACAAAATTTTGTGTACCGATTTGTGGCACTAGTACTACTCTACCCTTCACTTTCCCATTGAACCACTTCTTCGCCAAACGCCATGGGTGCCTCTCCTGAAAAACCTCCTGTTTTGCAAAAATATTTCTTCTCCTACTGCGACATGGAATAGCAAGCAGGGGGCAAATAACAATCATCACCCGTGTCAAGCCTAGACTTCCATCTTTTGTTTTCCCTGGGATATTTAACAAATCCCAACCAAAGAATCACAAACATTCTTCTCTATGTGTATGACATCAAGATAGTGTCTAACATCTAAATGTTCCCAATAAGGTAGCCTGAAAAAAATATAGCATTTCTTCCAACTCCCATCTATGGCAGCTTTTCTTTTCTTCTTCCTAAAGTCATTGGGAAAATGCTTCACACTTTCAAAATTTTGTGTGTCGATTTGTGGCACTCCGCTTTCCCCTCCGCTTTCCCATTGAACCACTTCTTCACCAAACGCCATGGGTGCCCCTCCGGAAAAACCTCATATGGCCCTGATAAACAGTTTTACAACCATGTTGCAATTGACAAAAAAATTATATGTTTCTCGCAGGTTGGACAAGAAAAGTGTTCTTTCACAGAATATCCAGACAAATTACCATATGCCGGAAAATAATTGATTGTGCAAAATAACATAGCTTTCAAAGTGAAGAAATCTTCAACCAAACCATCATACGTTCTAACACTATCTTTAAACAGAGTCAAAATATCATCCACAAGAGGAGCAAAGTACATATAAATATCGCTACCCGGTTGCTTTGGGACAGTTTACGTTTCATGGTCAACCAAGATGGAAGGTTGTAAATGACCAACATAACATGCCAAGAGCTATGTGTGTTACTCTTATTACCAAATGGATTCATATTGTCTCTACACAAGCCTAACCTCAAATGTCGAGACTCACTGCCAAACTCAGGGTATAGAGGATCAACTTTCTTCCATTGCTCGCCTCGAAAGTATGTCTCAACACATCATCCTCAGGTCGAACTCTATCTGCGTGCCAACGCAACATCTTAACATCTTCCCTACTTGCATATAGCTTTTTCAAATGAATGATAATAGGGAGGTACCATAGCACTTTTTTCGGTGTCTTTTTCTTTGATTTTGATGGAACTTCCACACCCACGGTAATCCCACCTCTCTTCAACTTGTACCGAGACTTGCCACATACCCAACAATTTTCTAGATCTTTATCTAATTCCCCTCTATACAACATACAATCATTTGGGCAACACATGAATTTTTTGCAATTCCAATCACGTCGAGCATAGAATATTTTTCGCCTCAAATTACCTTCGGGAAGAAAATCCCTAAACAACTCAAGAGCCTCGGTCATCGACTTATCAGTCCATCCAAATATTGCCTTCAAGTTCATCACCCGCAAAGTCACACTCAAACCCGAGTGTTTTGAACCATTGTACAAAGGTGTCCCTTTGTCATCAATCAATGCAAGTAACGACTATGTTTTACCTTCGAACTCCCTTGCAATATATTCTACCATCTCATCGAACTCCACATTGCAATCTAATTCATCTCCCTCCACTATTTTCTCAACTTCAATAGTTTGAGAGAATTCCCCAACTTCCCCATGCCATACCCAATGAGTGAAACTTGTTTGGAGCCCCCTCATTATGAGATGTTCCTGCAACCTATTCCTCACTAAAAAAACACCATTTCTACAATCCTTACACGGGCATCTTGCTCGCACCGAACCTCTTTTAGAAGTTTCTTCAAACGCTAACGAAATAACTGATTCAACCAATGACATAGACTCGGGTGATTTTCTAAGATCATTACCAATGAGTTGATTTTGATCCATTATCCTAAAAGTCAATAGCAATGCAACTCATTAGGATTCAATCAACAACAATCATAACCCTAGCTAATCTCAAGCCCTAATTGAACATACAAATTTATATACTAAAAAATTAAATACATCACCCTTAATATTAACTCAAGATTTTCAAGTACATAACTTAGATAAACGAATCTTCTCCGATGGCAACTGAGGCAATTGAAAGTATACAATCACTATGTCATGAAAGGGTAAAAAAATAGATCTTATTCTTCAAAATTTAAGGGTTTATGAGCATTAAATGTGAGGGCGCATTTTTTTGTAAGATATTGCAGCATTTCGAAACTCGGAAATTATTTTTGAAATTTAAAAGCTGACCATAACATTTTCCGAGTTTGGAAATAAGACCCAAAAATAGTCCAAACTTGGAAAACAAATCTGCTCTTTGTACATAGAACCAACAACACTTTGCAAGCTCGGAAGTAAGATCAGATTTATATTCCGAGCTCGGAAATGTATGTTTTTAAAGGCAGTTATGCCTAACCCCCTTTAATTAGGGCTAATTAAAAGTGGTTCTACCCTAAACCGTCGTTAATGAGCCCTAATAAATGGTGATTATACCAAAACCGCCTTCCATTGTGATTTAACCGCTTTCAATTTCAAAGGCGGGATCCGAATTAGAACTTTCGAGTTCAGAAGTAGTTATACAAGGCGGTTATAGGTGAGTTTTTTAAAACCTCCTTCTTGCAATGGTGCATTTAATAGAAGGCTCTCTACTAGTGATGTGGGTGTAGAAATGCGAGTGGGACGAAGGAGATAGGAAAGAAACTAGTCAAAATCATAGCGATATAAGGATGGTTAAAAGAAATAGTAAATTAATTAATTTCTTTAAATAAATTATACGTGACAATTATTGATTAGATGCTTGATATCACTTATGTCAGTATCATCTATATAGATTTTTTTTTATAACATTTACTAACATATTAAATTTTGTCTTTATCAGTCGCGGGATCCTAGACTAATGGATATGTGTGAAATCCAATACCCGAAATTTATTACTGTACAACTGAGTAAAAATACATCTTGTATTTATCATGCAATAAGATGATGAGGAAATTAGCCAAAGTAAAATTTTATAATAATAATTCCATAACCATTGGTGCTTCTTCATCATGTTCATAATAATTATCTAATCAATCAATAATTTTGGAAAATATGAAGGGCCACAATGATGAAAAGCCCTAAAACCATCTCACTTCTTAACCGTCTCGCTGTCTTTCCAGCTTCATTCTTGCTTGAATCAGTCGGTGATCCCACGCCAGTACTGGATGCTGTGTGAACATACATATATTATATATACACGTGATTTTTTAACGAACATAATTTTGGGGAAAAAGCCTTAATACAAAATTAAAAGTCGAGTCTGATGACTCTGGTCATAATCTGGATTGATTCGATCGATAATATGTATACTCCCTCGATACCTCCATAAATGTTCTACTTCACTATTTATAATAAATACTATTTAGAATGTAAAATTTTGTAAATTTATAAATGTGACACAATCAGAAAATTTTCAGTAGGGACACTTTTTTGAAATATTAGTGATGTTAGACTAAATCAATTAGAAGATTACATTTGATTCTATTTGTTTAGAGTTATACTTGGACTCTTCTACCTTTATTTTTTGTATTCTATTTATTTTCCTGATCATCAATAATATTCATCACGGGAAATCATTCGTTCATGGTATCAGAACAAGTAATGATCCTAAATTCTAAAACTTAAAATTTATTTTTCGCCGTCTCCCTCCCTCTTTTTCCGGCGACCAGAATCTCCTCATTCCGACCAACTTCAGGGAACTCCGGTGACTTTTCCGGAGACTTCCGGCATCACTCTCTTTTTCCAGCGACAAATTCGGATACTCCGGCAACAATCCTTGTGTTCCCTCGTCTTCACCGGTTGTCTTCAGACTTCCTCGACATCAATCCGGTCGTCTCCATCTTTCCCGTCGGCATCAATCCGGTCGTCTCCATCTTTCCCGGCGACCACTTCTTCGGCGTTGTTCTCAGGCCTCGAGCGGACAAGTCTCCGGTGCCCCGACTTCGTCATCAGCTTTCACCTTATCATCGGCGTCCACCACTTCGCCGCGCAGAGCAACCGGCACAGCAGTGGCGCAGAAATTCAGCGCTTGGATCCGACGCGCCCGCAGCCAACATTGCGCGTGAGGTCACGCGCCAACAGCCCTTGTACGCAAGTTTGGTCACTCGCGCGTGAATCCCATGCGCCAATCAGTGGTTCTGCGCGTGAGTTCACGCGCCCGGCTGTCTTCTCGCGCGTATTTACATGCGCTTGGGTGTTTTCTGGCCAGATTTTGGGATTTTCTTATTTCCTTTCTTCCCTTATAGATATGGCTCATTTTAATTCTCTAAGGAGTGGTATTTCAAGATTTACTGGTCTTTCTCATCATCGACGACAAGATGGCTCCAAGTGGATTGTAGATTCTGGCGCAACAAAACATATGGCATCGTCTCCTGCTGTTGTTGATCATGTCACACCTTATCATGGTTCTTCCAGCGTATATGTTGGTAATGGTTCTCAACTCCCCATTACTCATG